>UCOJ01000095.1:0-206808 GCA_900474305.1 Cecidostiba fungosa | reverse complement strand
AGAGAGAGAGAGAGAGAGAGAGAGAGAGAGAGAGAGAGAGAGAGAGAGAGAGAGAGAGAGAGAGAGAGAGAGAGAGACGTGCCTTAGTCGCGAATTTTAGCGATCGTGCGCGGCCGCGAGCTGCCGATATCCTCTACGAGATTTTGAGAAAGCTGATGAATTATTATGCCGAGAGCTCCGTTTTTCGAATTGCAGAATATGTAGGAAAATTAAAAATTTCAAAACGTTATTTATGTATTATACAGCTGGCTGCGCGTATTCGCGCATATTCTCAAAACACACAGGCGACTCATCGAACTCGATCGGAACGGGTCCCTCATGCCCTCTTATAATAGCAGTTACCCATGAGGATTTATGAGTCCGGGTATAATTTATACACATTACCAACTACAATGTTTCAAATCAGCCGATACAAATCTCGATAAATATCAGCGCGGCCTCACTCCCTCTGTGTCCCGGTCTTCTCTCTCTCTTCCTCTCATTTTTTTTCTTTATATCAACCTCCAAAAGAAGCAGCGGCAGCGGATTCGAATCCTCAGCAGTCGCTGCGGGGGTATTCCTGCACACGCAAGCCCATATAGTTCATATAATACGGCTTCGATAATCGCACAGCCAAAATCGAGCGCGCAATCGATTTCCGCGCGATCGCACTGTTACAATGGAAGAAGCGGCTAATGGCGACTGCAGAGGTGTCTCGGCCGTCCTTCGGACCACCCAACCTGTTACGTAAGTGGCCACCTTCGGACCGAGGCGAGGCAATCGCCGCCGCTACGGCTCAGAAGAGAGAAAGAAAGAGAGAGAGAGGAAAGTGCGCAGGAGGCTCGTCATGGGCTGACCGCGCTCCCGCTGCTGATGCTCTTGTGCATGCGTTCACCTATACTCGGAATGGACGCGCGAGCGTTTTCTTACCGTTGAATTTTTGAATATGAATTTTTAAGACGGTTGCGCGGCTCGTTTAGATTTTTTTAAAGACTCTTAAAAACGGTTTTAAATGTACACACAAGAGAATTAAGAAGCTTCTAAAAATAAAAAGAAATTCACGAACAGTAATTTAAAAACGAAACAACGCACCGAGAAATAATTTATGAAACTCGCCCAAAGCGCTCGACCTCGCCGATTAGTAATTCAATTAGTTATCTCCCAAAAATTATCATCGGCAAAAAGAAACCGAAAAGCCCCGACAATCCAAACAGCAAAAGGAAGAAAAAAAAGAAGCTCGAGTCCAGATACGCATCGGGGCAGCGTCTGCGGAGCTCCGGCGCTCTCATATATCCCTCCGGGTGCAGTCAAAAGTAGCAGCAGTCTCTTTCTCTCTCTTTCTCTCTCTCTCTCTCTCCCGAGGAAGAGGAAACGAGAAAGCGAGAGCGCGAAAAGCGAGAGCAGAAACCCTTCCTGGCCCGGCCGCCGACGATCCAGTCGAACCGATTATCGGCAGCAACAGCATCAGCAGCGATCCAAATCCCGTTTGCGAAACCCGTTTCTTTCCGAAGTAGAGTCGCGCGCGCCCTGTACGCGGGTATAAATCTTACCGAGCAGACACGCGCGAACTCGAAATACACGGCGTGTATATATACGTCTCGTCGACGCGTTCCTCGCATAATCGAAACTTCCCCATTGTGTCTTACCTTTTTGCCTTTATGCTCTTTTCTTTCATTTTTTTTTCTTTTCTTATCCGTCGTCGGAACGCTCGTTTTCGCGTTATCTTTTTGGCTTTGTTTCGTAGAGCTGTTCGAAGCTTGCGCGTGCTCGAAAAGTAGCGAGAAGTCGAGGGAGAGAGGACTAATACTATTGGATTCGTACGTTAGCTGTTAGTTATTCGGAAGTAAGGATAATTTATGTGTACTCTTTGATCTCTGCGTAAACAGCCGAGTTTTTAATCTGGGATTTAGAAGTAGGTACGAGCTTTGGAATAATTGGAAACACTTGTTTTGTTCGCTTTGGTAGTCGTTTAATTTCAATCGAACTCGATTAACAGCCTTCACAAGTATATACACAAGAAGTTGTATTATGAATCAGTGCGAAAAAAAAGAAATTCCTTCCACAGCGCGACACAATGATTCACAAGAAAACACCAGTATCCCTCCGAAAGCGCACTTGCAATATTAAGGCCCGATAAGAAAAACCGATCGATCTTATCCTCCGAGAGACCGAGTGATTCACAAGAACGTAACGCACAGAACGAGAGACTTCAGAGAACTACAGAGTCGAGCGAAGACAGTCGTCACGTTGCGACGGACGCGGAAGAACTGGACGAGGAGTCGACGCGAAAAATAGTCAAGAGACACCACCGCTGGGGGCCCCACAGGCAAATAAAATCTCCGACCGACGGGCCCGAAACTTAACAGTTATGTCCCATTGTCGTCCTCTGGCCTTAGGCCTCTCCAGCGTTTTATGACTTTTTCCGTAAAAAAAAAGAAGCTAACGGTCAGAGGCCTCTTTGTACAGTCGAGAGGTTCCCTGCGCGCGTATATCGGTATGGGTGTAGTAGAAGAGAAAGAGAGAGAGAGAGAGAGAGAAGAGAGCACGTAGCGGACTCGCTTTCGGACGTGCCCCGAGAAGAGATTCGCCAGTTTTATTGCACCGGCGACGCGGCGGCTCGATATTGCGGCGGCAACTTCTTCTTCTCCTCGACGCCTCCACTACTCCGAAGGTTTCTTTACCTGATGCTATAGTACTTCGAGCTTTGCCTGCAAGCGTTATTTCTACGCAAGTGTCGTTTCAGAGCGGTCGACTAAATATTTTGGCAAATTTCGCAGTAATAATAATATTCTTCTGAATTTTGATTCCGGAGAAATCGTGCAGAATTGAAACTCGGAAACTACGTCTCTCGCAGTATAAATCATAATCGCATATCGGTTCTAAAATAACCCGCTGGCGTTCGAGGTAACGAATGACGTAAGTATCACAAGCATTATATACACACATCTTGGAAAAAGGCAAACATTGTAGCCGAAATAATTAAAGCGCAATTTCACGCGCTAGCTCAATTACATTAGTGACACACATATATAGCATACAGCATAACTCTCGAATAAGCAATTTTCTTCACGAAATTGCCATATCCTACTTAGCGGTGTGGTTATAAAGCGGTTTTGAAATGATCATTGGGTAAGTCTCTCCCGGTACATAGCTACGCGCGCTATGAGAAGCTACTCGCGGATTTTCCATCTGTGCATCGCGCAGATGTTTCACGGCGGCGCGGCTACGGACATGTGATACTTCACAATTCTCGCGCGCTCGCGACTGCTCCGGTATAATATATAATGTGCGGTTAGATGCAAGACCACTTTTAACCGGTCGTAAATCGAACAAACGACGGCCGGCATGCATTCCTAGGGGAAACCTGTTCCTTCGCGAGAGAGAGAGCAGGAAAAAGAGACACTGTGAAGCTCGCTCTCTCTCTCTCTCTCTCTCTCTCTCTCTCTCTCTCGTGAGCATTGCGGAGGCAACGCGCGAGTATACGCTAATGAACGTTCATATGCAAGAGAGTCCCATCTCGGAGAACGAGCGAGAATGATGGATTTCCGTGCGCCACGATTTATGCAAATTCGCGCGCTGCCCGCAGATACACGCTCGTGCTGGATATATACACTAGTCTTTTGGATATTGTGTCATTATTGGGAATTTTTTTAGACGAAGCATTATTGCAGACGTATCTGAAATGCCTGTGAGCGGTGTAACGCGATACTGTAAGGGCTCGTGATTTGTCGTTTGCTTTGGTAATTATTTATCAACTTACATAACTCGCTAGAATTAGAGGATGAATCATTCTCGTCCAGCTTACCTGTAACAGAAAAAAAGATAGCAATTAAACCCACATCCAATTACACAGAGCAAAAAGAAAAATTAAACAATAAGCCGAATACGAATGTGCGGAACGGTAAATCCGTAATGGAAAAATAATGACTCGGCTCCTACGCAAAATGAAATAAACTTTCGGCAGCAGCAGAGTTCATTCTCACTGGCCGCCGAAACTTATTTCCTTCCTTATTTCTCCTTTTCTCCCCCCCTCTCCGCGAATGGCAACCTGCAGCAAAAAGATCACGTCCAGCGAGCAAATGAGGGGGTAGTCGCGAGGATCCACCGTTTGCGAATCACTTACACACGCGGGACTGCACGATCGATTGTGCGGTGTACCGACATAATACGATTGCTTTATGTAACCTTACGGCTATATACGCGAGATATCTCCAGCGTGTGTGTGTATTATTTGCTGCAGTAGTATACAATGCACGGGGTTCCAGGCAATTGGCTTGGGGGCGAGAAAGGATCAGATGCGATATGATACGATGTTGTTCGAGCTCGTGCGTGGCTGCATTCGTTACGCAAATAACGTGTACAGGAGCGTGATAATGAAACACGGGGCGGACACATATAAGGAAGTGAAAGATAGGAAAATTTTTGACCTTTGTTTCGAATGAAACTATTTTTGTATATATCGGCATGTAACAACTGTCGCAGGTGTATAGGTATACAAGACAGAGAATTTGAATTTCCGAGGCAGTCGGTTTTTCACCTGCAGCTTCGTGTCCCTCTTTTTTTGTGTGGCGGTTTCACCTTGGAATCGATATTACGAGCAAATGGAAATGGAGACGTCCCTCGAACTGGCAGGTATACTGCCCGACACTCAATTGGCCGATCACAAAATTGAGAAATTTCCGACCGATGGTCGTACAGTACCATTCGATCGTAAACTGGCAATTGCCCGTAATTCCACTGTCAACGTTTTTCTTCACCTTTTTCTTTTACAAACGGGATATATATCATATTTCACATTTTCGGTTTCAACGTGCCGACGAAAAGGAGCGTTTTATGAAAGACCGTTATATCTTAGAGTGATATATTGCCGAGAAAAATATTCAAATTCTTTCGTGTATCTCGGTAAAAGTATATATTGTAATATCCAAGCAATTCGAAAATTCTACATTTGAAACAAAAGAGCGCAGCATCCATCTCTCCCGCACGTTTCATCCGCATCTATAACAGCCGACAAAAAACTAAATTAAAAAAGAAATCAATCAATCCTCCCAGCTCCCATTCATGTTCGAAAAAATTTTTCGCTCCGGTCGAGCTCTCTGCGCACAAAAGTGTCGCGCATCTATCAAACTCTGTGCTCTACTCTCTCTCTCTCCCCGTATACTGCGCAACGTTATCTATCAATATGCGAGTCGCGCTCACACGTCGAGCATTGTATTGCGATTAAGCCGACGGCGTCGAGATCGCGGACACTGTGCGCACAGTGTGTAACTCCGGTGGCGTTAACTTACGCCTGGCAAAAGTTATGACGGAACGCGCAATGATGCGCCGACGTATTTATTGCGGCTCCGCGGCGATATTAGGCTGCGGCGGTGTGCTGCACAACCCGTCGTCCATCCTGTATCATTAGCGGCGGCGGTGCAGGCGGTAATTCAACGCTATACGCACGGCGTTGACTGCTACGTCGTCGACAGTGTATAACGCTGCAGTTGCAGGTAAATTTATACCCCCGCACCGCAAGACGACTTTTTCATCTTCGTCTTGAGTCAAATTGAAAAAATTTTTTCAAATCGGTTATAATCGATAGGCTCTCTCGACAAATCGCCGGTAACTTTACGATTTTATAATAGCTCTCGAAAGAGAGTGAGAGGGAAAAAAGAAGCGCATCGCATTAGAAGTGTTTCATTATAGCTAAATATACCGAGAGGCAGGCCCATTACAACTGTAAAAGAGCGGAGCAGAAGAGTTCGCAAAAGAAAACGAATGAGAAAAACGGAGGCAATGAGAGGAGGGCAGAAAAAATGGAGTGCGAAGATGAGCGCGCGCGCGTGTGTGTATATATGCGTGTGTGCAACGGTCGGGAAAGAAGAAAGCAACAGCAGCAGCGGTCAGGGCAATAAGAGAGAAGGACGAGGCTACTAGAGTCAGGTCGCCAAGGAGGCAGGCAGGTGCTGGCCGTAATGGCCGCCCATCGAGCTCTCGACTCGCCGCAGAATATAACGAACGAGAGAAAGAGCAGGTTCGTGCCTGACGGCAGACGCAAAAAGTCCGCTGTGTGAGTTACGAGCTTCGAAATCTATTTGCAATAATATTCTCGCGCGCGAGCGTTCATTAATTGAAAACGCGGCGACGAAGTAGCTGTCCCTTTTTTTTTGCACGTATACATATAGATATATACCTGTACTCGAGAGAGAAGGAGCTTTGGAGGCGCCGTGGGAATTATACGCAAAGAGAGCAAGGATACAGTGCATTATCAGAAAAGTAGGTACAACGCGCACGGTGGCATTTACTCGACGTGCAGTTCGTGCGCACGATATAGCTACTGTATATTAATTCAAATAAATGGGTATCGACGCGACCATAGGCGCCACAGCTGACTGACTGATTATACTTGCGCTACTATACACTGCTGCTGCTGCTGCTCATCCTCGAGCTAAGTCCCACGATGTCAATGCTCGAGCTCAAGGATCTTGTGCACACGTTGCTTAGCTTAGAGTGTGCATGTGTGTGACCTCTTATTAGGGATAAACATAAGCTGGCTTAGGTGGGTACTTATGTGTAACTTGTGTTTTCTCATATTTTTTTTCATCTTGCAAATTCTATATATCGAAGCACCTGATACTTGAAGAAGAAATCCCTTTTTCAAACGTACAATATTACGACACGGCGAGTCTCGTAAAATCCGGAAATGTTTCGTGTTCACATGATGTTCGAGATAAAAACTACACTATCTTTCAATAAAGCTCTGTGCTCACGCAACACACCAAGCCGTGTCCTCTCTTCGCTTCGATCAACAGCACACACCGCTATTATACACATCAGGCTTCTTTTATCGCGGTCAGGTACGATGAGAAGAAGCGTCCGCTTAATTGATAGAGCAGCGCGTAGAGACAGCAGCTAGGAAATTAATCGCGCGAGCGATAACTCGTCGCGGCGTGAAATTTGCAAAACAGCGAGATAACGTTACGGAGAGGGGAGAGAAAGCTATGGAAGCTCGTATTAGTATATATACACATGCGAATGGCTCGTCCATCAAATGGAAAAGGCGTAGGTACGAGAAACCTTACGGCTGCCGGGTATAATTGTATTTGCAATAGTGTGCGACGGAGAAGAAAGCTATATACATATATATACGAGAGTGGGCGGCGCGCGTTTTCACAGTCCGTTTGTTTTTCGATTTTTTTTTTGTTGCACACACATAGTGCTGCCTCTTCCGCGCGACTTTTGTTTCGCTGTTGGCGCTGCGTTTTGCTTCTGTTTGTTTTCTGGCTCGCGCGCGTCGGCCATAAAACACAAGCGAGAAACTCGCTGAAACGGGGAAAAGATTATGCATGGCTTTTTATTCGCGCGCTGTGCTTCAACGGGCTCGCTTCCTTCTCTCTCTTTTTGTTTTGTTACTCCTCTTTTCCGAGCCGGCGGCCCTCACTATACTCCGTTTCTCTTTTTCCGAGCGAACGCTTATTGCTGTATGCAAATTTCCGCGGCGTTTCGCGTGTTACGCCGCGCGATTCTATTCGTTTAATTAGGTTTGTTTGCTTGTTGAGCACGCGAACAGTATAACAAATATTTCGCTGGATCAAGATTTTATTATACGACACGGCTGAAATTTTTCTACTTTGAAAGAAAACTAACGTGATGGCTGCTCTTTTTCTTATATTTAGTGGAATTTCGAGTTGCAGCATACCTATTATACACAACGCGCTTTCCAGTTTAATTAATGGATAGAATATAAGAATAGGCAATATTTTATTTTAATTGTATAGCGCGCTCTGCGGAAACAATTAAATGGCGATCAAACTACTGCATGGGATTTTAATGAGGTCTATATACTGCGAGAGAAGCGTTTTTTCCCCTTAAGACGAAATTTCGATCACTCGCTACATCTGCATGCTTTCGTCCTCGACTGTACCTGATTTATAATTTTTTGTTCCTTTACACGCAGCAGCTGCGCAGAAAATTGAAATAAAAATGTTTCACTCGCCTTGTAAAACGACGACGCGTCGTAATGCAATCGCAATTACCCGAGAGATCAGCCTCTAAGTATACAGCGAATATAGCAGAAGAACACAGCGTTCGCACACGCGGCATTCCTCGGTGAATATTAAAGACGCATTATATACCCGCAGCGATTTCGGTGCCTCATCAATTCCCTCCCAGCAACGGCGACGAAAATATATGTAAGAAAAAATCAAGGACACATTAGACTCTCGGAATTAATAAACAATTTTCATACCCAATAAATTACACGCGCTCCTCATTATCCGCATCAACAAGCCACTCTCCTGCACAGCCGAAAACTCGAACAAAAGCTGATACGGATCGGACTATACAACAGACAAGTTCGCCGGCAGCATCGCAGAAAAATATGCGCAGCACACACTGCAGCGAAAGAGATAATGAGCGATTCGACGCCGCGTTAAAGTGCTCCCATGAATGCGAGAGGGCCAGCGCGTGCGTGTGTGTGTGTGTGTCTGCGGGAGCTCGCGCCTCGAGGGCTATATAAGATTATATATTTTTCGGCGCGACTGCCGGATGTTTTTCGGACGGGCAGTAGCACCAAGAGAAGCCGAAAGGGCGTATATAACCGCGCGTAAGTCAAGCGCGCGCAAGTCTATACGGTATATCCGGCAGCCTTGTAGGAATCGCCGGCCGGAAAGAGAGAGAGAACGTGTGTGTGGCTGCACTCGATCACCGAATCGCGGGCGTGCCCGCCTATATTCCACGCCGTGGATCCACAGATGCAAGGGAGAGAGGATGAGTCGACGAACGCGGGTGATGATGCGATGCCAGTTGCGAGAGATGATGGATGTCCTCAAGGTATTCTTTGGGTCACCTTTGATACCGGTTTGCGATAATATTTTACTAATTTTTCAGTTATGTACTATGTATAATAAATTCCAGCTGTATCATCCTTCTTAAAGTGAGATCGTAAAAAAATAACCGCACAGTAGTGTATCCCAAAAAATCAATTTTCATTTCCGAGGCAATATCCGAAGCGCCATTTTCAACACATCATCACGTGCAGACCACAACAGAAAATAAATTTCGCTCCTCCACCCGCACGTGTGCACGCACAACTCCTCCGTAAAAAAAAAGAAACACGAACACGGAGAGCTTCGACCCCCCCCCTCCGACTATACCGATCGCTCGCACGTGCTCTCGTCATAACATCGGAAACACTACAAGCAATACAGAAGCGAGAAGCATGAGATACTATAGGGACGCGATCGGATGTTCGGTGGCAATTAGTCGATTGCGAGGTATCTCGAGGCCATCTAATACACCATCCCTGCCGGGCTGCGTAAGTGGAGCGCGGGGAAGGGATGGTCATGTTCTATATATATGTATATACCACAGTTCTCGAAACTGCAGCGGCACATGCAAAGTTTTCGATTCCGAAAATGGCTCGTTTTCTAAGCTCTCGACTCTCCGTCGTTTTCAATTACTTTGATTGAAGCGCGCGCTGCTGCGGCTGCTCATCTGCCTCGTATACTATGTATACATATATACACGTATAGGTATATAGAAGGAGAGAGAAGATGGCGGGGGAAGCGAGGGCCGAGAGGAGGGCGCTAGTGAGCAGGCGCCCGAGAGCGAGAGAGAGAAAGAGCGTTACTTTCATCGCATGGCGTGGAGTAGTTGATTCCTCGAGGACTGGCCCTGGCTGCCGTTATTAATTACACCCGGGATTCCGTAATAAACTAGCTGACCGTGCAGTCAAATATATTATTTTTATGGTGAACTTTGCTTCCTGTATGAAATTTGACGTTCGTGATTATTCTTCTACTAATTTCAGAATTAGCTCGTGTTTGTGTACATTTTTTTGTTAAAAAAAAAATAATATAAGAAATCGTGATACAATATGTTTTATGCAATATTTACGGTCATAAAATGTCGCAATAATAACGCTTGAGTACAAAACTGTGCATTTAAGTGTACTTATCGCGGCAAAACCGTATATTTAAAACTGGAGCGACGGCGCTTGAATTCGTTGTGTAAGTTAAAACTGTATGGGCTGTCAGGTGATTTAGATAAGGTTTTATAACCCGCTATCCGTTCAAAAGGCGATTACTTTTAAAAGTCGACGAGCAGTACATAATATTAGCGAAAAAAATTATCAACAGTTGGAAGCGTAGCAAAGGTACACTTGTTAAGCATTTTACGAGCCCACAATGCAATCTAAATATTGTCATTAAAATTATAAAAATATCCCCTGATAACGATAAAAATCGCACGTCAAAACCATCCATAAATTACGCCTGGTTAAATCATTATATATATGAAGTAACTCGCATTCACGCTTGCAGATGATCGCGCCGTGCGGCCACTTGAAACTCAGAAGCAGCAGCATCAGCAGCAGTGGCGTAGGAAGCAAAAAAAAAACGAAGCTACACGCAGCGAGGCGAGAAAGAAAAAGAAAGAAGAGACCGAGCGGCAGCAGCAGCAGCGAAGGAGGAGGGAAATAGCCGAGTTGAGAGTGGTCTCTGCATTATCGACGGAATGTGTACGGCAGCATCAGCAGCAGTAGTAGTCTCAAGCCGGTGCCGTGAGGGGGATGGCGTGGAGGCGGGGGCCCCGAGAGCAGAAACGACCCGGCGGAGGAGAGGAGAACGAGCGCGAAACGAGCCAAGCTGCGATTTCGTCGTCGTAAACGTCAACGTTACGGTTACAGTGCCGTTTCGTAGCTGGTTTATATTGAACGAAGTTACTCCCCGAGGTACGTAACACCTCTCTCTCTGCTTCTCTCGCTCTCTCTCTCTGTGTGCGGCGGGACTTGAAAACCTCGTGCGCGCTAACCACGTGGTCTGGCTTTTTACGCGGGAACTGATTCGACCGCGTGCTTTCGTATCTTTTTTTTTCATGAGTTTACGTTATGAAGAGTAGATCGTTTGATTGCTGTGGGGCTAATGAATTATTGATTGTAATTCGAGATCTCTGTTGGCGTTATTAATGCGAGTATTCTTCGATGAATTATGCATATTTTTGCCGTATATGTTATTATACTAATCGAGTAAATGAATGTACATAATTGTTTCACCGTTAATTTTTCAACGATGTAGCTTTAGATCTCGAGTATATAGAAGGATGAGATTGAAATTCTAATGCACGTATGTATAAATATAGCTCTGCAGCTCCCGTATAAAGTCACGAACGTTTTACAATCCATAATTAGCAAAGATAAGCAGATTGAACTGAAATTTTTAACTGCAATAGATGCCATTCAATTAATCAACGCCCCGAAAATCACAAAGCTACCGCGGAAAGCTCAAAGCAAAACGAGTCCAGAGCATTTAGCTTCACTAAATCCAGTACAATGCCAGCTACAAGACACTAATGTGCTTTTAAAAAGGTGAAACTCGGCCACGCTCTCTCTTTTCTAAAACGCATCCTAAAAAGCATACACACTGTATTATGTATAACGCTTTGCTCTTTTTTTCGAAGGTACACGTACCGCCGAGAGGGGGAACGACTATACGTCTGCAGACTTACACGCACACATAGGTATAATACAGGGTGTCGCTGGTATATACTCTCTCCCGCCCTCTAATTACCCTACAGCCCGACGTCTACTGCGGCGCCCCTTGGCTCAATGAGAAATCGTAAATATCTACCCGGAGCATCTGCGGGAGAGAAAGTGATCTACTCGGCAGCTTTGTGTCGCACGAGTAAAGCGAATTTTCTCCGTGGTCGCCTCCTAACATTTTCTCCGAACGAAGAAAGGAAGAGAGTGAGAGGGAAGATAAAAGATGCATTGCGAGCGCGTCCAGGTAAAAAACGAGCCTCAGCGCGCATTCAAATTTACGAGATTTCGGCGGCCGATAAAGGTCTATATATGTATACAGGGAGGAGGGATACACCCGGTCATTTGAGAATGCGTCTGTCTCTTTCTCGCCTTGTGTGTCTGTGTGTGTATAACTGTATATACAGGTTTGCATTAAGGAGCTTTTAATGTGGTGATTATTCTTTTGGAATAGAGTCGTGGGGGATTTTATTGATCTCATTTGCGGTTGTAAATTGCTCTCGCTGTGTTTGTATATATATAACGAATGCGTGTACTTCTGCGGATTGAGACGTGAATTGCGGGGCAACGACACATGATTATTGAAGCGCATTTGCATGATTGCATAAACAAGCAGTCGCGCAGGACAAAAATAATTTTATCATCGCACGAGTAGAAGAAGCTCTTGCTTCTCTCCGATTAATCTGGCGACTCTCTGCTGTTTCTTTTGATGTTTTCCATCGTGATTTATAGGCGCGAGATAAAGCAGCCGTTTCTAATCTTTCAACAGAGTGAGAGTATAAATTCGTTCTATACGTATACCCCGCGCGGGCATTCGCAGATTTAATTGTTCGATAGATTAGCTTGTAATCTTGCGATAATTTTTTTAGCCACAACAAACGCAGGGAAGGATTTAAATGCCCGTCGCGGGCTATACACGGCGGCCGTAAGAAACGGTATCGATCGGAGTTTCTCGCAGTGCCATTATGCAACGCTCGTATACACTACTCGCGCACGCGTAATGCACATTCGTCTTATCAGCTCGCGACGCAAGTATACATATATACACCCCCGCAAAGCTCGGTGCAACAGTTCAATCCTCGAAAGTCGGAAGCTCAAAGCTCCGTCAGAGATTAACAATCAACGCGCAGGAAATATCGATGACTGTAGAAATGAAGATCGATCTTCAGCTCGATTAGATTATACTAGCTTCAAGCGGTTCTATAGTGGTGGCGTGTATCGTACCGCCGGCGAGTTATTAAGCTTATACCGACTAGACGATGATAGCGAGAAGAGGAGGAGGCACTGCGCGATTTGAGTCAATGACTCGAAGTCTGCGGGTAAATACAAGCGAACAGGTTCTCTATATAGGTGTTATACAGCCTGCTTTCGTTCGATAGATCGATAATTCAACCTTTCCGTCTATATTAACGTCCGGGGCATAATTTCTCGCGAGAGTTATACTCGTTTTTCCGGATATATATACACATACACGTGCAGTAGCGCGCGATCGACGACACTAACCGAATTAACCGGGAGATTTATGTGCGTAAGCTATATAACGCTCTTGCCTTTTGATTTTCGAGTCGAAGGAGCTCTACTGCGCGCGTGATAACCGCGCGTAATTAATTCTTATCTCGATACAGCACTGAGGCGAAAATTGTTACTTTTTTTTCTTTGGAGTAGTGCGCGAGGATGCGCGCATAAATTTTGACGCTAATGGATATAAATTGACCGGTGCGCGATTCCTTGAGGGGAGTTTCCTTGGTAATTTTTAAGCTTTGTAGGGAGATTTATTCGATATTGATGGAAACAGCCGTCAATACGGGCGTAATGAATGAGGCGCTTTTTGATTCAAGAATTGATTACGGATTTTGTTTTTTAAGGGATTAGATCGGTAAGCAGAGGATATAAGTAGACGCAGTCGATGTATTGAGAAAATTTACGAGAAATTCATGCAAACTCTGCGAGAGGTACGAAGATTTTCAGGACAATATGAGTAAACAAAACTTTGGAATAATTATTTACGACGCTTTCAATCAAGCAGGGATTAAATTCTCGTTTCTAATGATGCCAATATCTTTAACTTTCCAGACAAAATTTCCGAGCTGCAACAAACCTCGAAACATTCCATATACACTCCAAGAGCCGACCGAACAGCTGAGAAGGCGAAAGCCAAGAGAACAAGATAAAGAGAGACGGTTCCCTCTCTCTCGAGTCGACCGCTGATTATATATATCTATACCCGAGACTGAAAGCATCCGTATAGCCTCTAGATTCTGCGGGAGAGAACAGCTGACTACTGCTGCCGGAATTTGGGTTCCGGAGGGGTGATCGTATGTGCCTCTGTATATATGTGTGTCATAGCCGCTATACGGCGCGCGCGCGAGAAGGGAAAGAGAGACAGCCGAGACGACGAGCCACTTGAACCCTAATCGGGGAACGTCGACGGCGAACCCTCTTCGCTCCATTATTATAGACGCGCGCGCGCGCGCGAGCTCGTGCGTTATATACCGGCCGATTTTACACGCACTTGACTCTATTCTTGGGCCCGGAGCCCTTTTCGCGCCTATGAAATTCATATCGCACGCGCGACCGCTTGGATCTGGAAAATTGATGGGTGGGGTTATAAGGAAGCACAATGCCCGCGATTTCGGAGCTGAGAAAACATTTTGTAATGCGGATTGTATGGCGGTAAAAGGGAGTGAAATTGATGGTTCTCTTGCAGGATATCGAGCTATTCTATTGCAAACAAAAAAAAATACATATACGCAACATAACGCAGCATTGTTTAGAGCGATTAAGTAGTAAAATTCAGGCTCCGGTTAGACACGCTAAACTATCAATTCCTTCTAATAACACCTCTGATACTGCACTCTCTGTGACAAAATACAAAGCGAATGCGGGGCTTTCAATTACTCAACGTAATCACAGTCTTTTTCTCAAACTATTATATCTCCAGGAGAGATATCCCCGATAGAACACTAATTTTCAATAACTCCGCGCGTGTAATATCTTGAATTTTCTCATTACGGAGAAACGGCGGTTCCCGCGCCGATGTGCTTCACTGGTCCACGCATAGGTATGTACATATATATATATAAGAGCTAGTCTTTCTCTGATTTTCCCGCAGATAAAGAGTTGCGTTCGCGCGAGATATGTGGAACGCGATAAAGCACGACGTGTCTCGCGCTATTTTCATGCGTCTCGTGTGTATATGTATATAGTATAAACCACACACGCGAGTGTGTCCGCTCGTCAAACCACGCTCGCGAATAAATCTTGATGTCGCTCTCGTAGCCGCTCTATTGCTAATACAGTCGCGTGGTTCGGTAGAAATCTAGATTTTCGTCTGTGCTTTTTTCTACCGTATAATATTTCGCCCACGAGATTTATCGTACATATTATATATTTAATATTTATTTAGATTTAATTTCGTTTCGAAACGAAACGAGTCTTACACAAAAATTTTCCATTCATTTTTTACTCAGCAAAGTTTCTTTTTTTCAAGGTATATCAAGCAAGAGTGTCCGCGACCTTACCAGAGCGATTTCGTTATCTCGGAACCTCTTGCTGGCGCAAGTGGCTGGTGTGAGGCAGGTATATATAAGCGAGAGACTCGTCCAGCAACAGCAGCAGAACAACCATACGCTCGACGCATTTGCAAGAGAGAAGAGGTCTATACTTTATTGGCCCGGACGAATAACACACACACACACACGGTCCATTCATCCGCAGGCAGAGCCGATGGAATATTTTTAGTTTGGAGCGTCGATAAATTCACGTTAAAGTTCGCGGGCGAAGCGAGAATGAGGGAAAGAGAGAAGCATGACGAACGCTCTCGCGCGTATATATTTCAATCGAGCTCGAAAATGCGCTCTCGCCGTGTGTATACTGCGTAGATTCGAAAATCGCGCCTCGACGCGTCATCGGATTCGAGGCTCATTCCGCGTGCGTGGAGAATTTTTCACGCGGTGAATATAGAGTTAAGAATAGAATTTAATTTTTTTTCAACAACGTTGTAGATTGTAAACAAAATGTATATGTACAAAAATGTCTATACTATAACAATTGTGATTCTTCGACTACGAAAACATTTGTCATCAACTCAAAGCCATGAGAACAAGAACGAGCGTTAATTTTCTCCCCTCGTAACGCTCTCACCACCGACATAAGCTAAAAAAAAACAGCTCGAAACAAATCGCAGCAGCGGCGCTCGGCAAATTGACTTAGCAAAATCGCCCGCCTCTCAATTTAATTCCTCGGCTTCTCTGTCTCTCGGCAGGTTCACCCCTCTGCGCTTAATACGCATTCATACGCACGCCCTCCCCGAACATCGGCCCGCAACATTTCCGCACGGACACACTGCTCTCGCTGTAGACCCTCGAAAAGGGCGCGAAGACACGTTGTACATATACGCAGCACACTGGCGCGAGAGCCGAACAATATCAACACGCCGAGCAGACGGCGGCACACGAAGAGAGAGAGAGAGAAAGCGCGCGCGAGCACGTGCTCTCTGTCTCTCCGCAGTAAAGAGCCGCACGCGACTCCCGAGTCGCTTATGATAATGAAGAGACTCACCTGCTATGGCCATCCAGGGGTAGAAGGTATGGTTGGCGGTGGGCTGCTGGTGTAGCTGGGTGGCTACGGGCTGGCTCGCCGCCGAGGTTTTGAGGCTGCAGGTGTTCCAGGAGGAGCTGAGCGAGCGGCTCGAGCCGTTGTTGCCGGGGCTCGAGGCCGCGTCACCGCCGCTCACCAGGCCCGAGTAGCTGCCCACCCTCGAGCCCTCGGGAGTGCAGGCCGACGGGCGCACCACCGCCGAGTTGCCGGCTCCGGTACCGGCCCCGCTCTGACCGCTCGCCACCGCAGAGGCCGTCTGCCAGACGTCCTTGACCGCGGCCGCTGCCATGACCGCGGCGTAGCCGTTCTGGTGAGCCGCTGCGACCGCCTGCTCCTGCTGCTTGCAGTCCTTGCTGGCGGCCGCGGCCGTGTACGAGGAGGTCGTGTGTCCCGTTGCCTCGGGGGTGGACGAGTAGAGCTTGCAGGCGGTCGCGACGCTGGCGTCGTAAGGCGAGTCCTGGGGCGGCCGCGTGTTCGTCCCGCCGCCCGGGTGTATGCCCAGGCTCGAGGAGCTGTGGTGGTGGTGCTGACTGCTCGCGTACGGCGACATGCCGAGGCCGAGGGGGAAGCTGCGGTAGGCCGCGGCTGTGGCCGGGTCGTGGTGCTGGGCCGCGGCCGAGCTCTGGTGGTGGTGGCTCCCGTAGAAGCCGCCCGCGCTCTGCTCAAAGTACGAGTTCATCGTTACTCCGGGTATCTTGGATCACTTGCACTAGAACGAGTCACCGGGAAAAACTGGGGGAGGCTTGGCTCTCTCTCGATCGCTGCTCTCTCTCTACCTTGCCTTGTGCTGAGTCCTGACTGATTGCTGAGAGCGGTAATCACACTCGAGCGAAAAGCGCGGCAAAGTCGTCGATGCTGCTCACCAGCGAGTGGGAGTAGGCCGTAAAAGTCATCTGGTCACACGGCACGGCACATAAATGCACACTCGATTTGTCGGATGCGATGTACGGGGGAGAGCTTTTAGGAGCTGGCAGCAGCGCCGGCACAAGGACTCACGTCGAGCATCCTCACTTTCTCTTTCGCGTCCCGCTAGCCGTTTAATGCCTCGCTAAGCACTTGTCTCTTGTCTCTTGGCTTCACACTGTGCGCTGGCACCGGCAGGTTGAAAACACTCGCTGAGAGGCGCGATGATCGTTAAAGCGTTACGACGCAATAAACCGGGTAATAAGACGGGCTATAAAAGCTGGCCGGCACGCGACAGCCCAGCGCGTGGCCCACTGTCGATTTCCTCTTCTGACAGCTGCTGCTGCTGCTGCTCGAGCGAGATTTAAATAGCCTCGAGCTTTTCGTCAAAGTGTCAGTAGTAGTAGTAGTAGTAGTAGTAGTAGTGGCAATAGTCAATGTCCTTCACTGATGACGATAACGACGATGCACTGTAATTGTGTGTACGGATGCACGAACTGCACTGAGAAGCCGCTGGGAGAAAACGCACCACCAGCCGCAATAGCCGTGCGTCGACTGATGGGGCGGTAGGAGCGAGGAAGGAGCACGGCCGCCGCGCGCAATCAGACCGCTGCTCCGTGTGTGTGTGTATATATATGTGTATATATAAAACGCTGCTGCTGCTGCTGCGCACACCGAGAAGAGAGGGATCGTTATACGAGCGAAATGCCACGGTATGCCAGTGCGGTGGTCCACGGCACACTACTGCTTTTCTCGCGCCCCGTGTACTGCCACACTCGCTTGCTCTCTCGCAGTGTGTATACAGAGAGAAAGAGAGAGAGACACAGAGCCGTCGGACTCTACCTTTCTCCTTCTCGCTCGCTCGCGCCACAGGAGTATAATGCGCGCGGCACACACTCTGATGCCTATACTCTACTCGCTCTTGCTCTTTCTCTCTCCCCCTCGAGCTCTTTTTCTCGCTCTCTCGCTCGCTCTCACGTGTATATGCCTGTGTGTGTGTGTGTGAGCTCTCTGCTCGCCCCTCTCCTACTCGCTCGCTATAAAGGCCCGAGAGTATAGCGTGCGCGATAACCCGAGCGAACGCGTGCGCTCTCTCTCTCTGTCCCACCTTTGTAACTCCCTTCCTTCTCTAACCGCCTATTCGTCTCTCTCTCTCTCTCTCTTACTCGCGCTCGTCTTGGCTCGGCCAGGAGAGCCCCCTGTAGAGCGCTCTAGTAACTCAACGACGTGCCGCCGGATTAAATTCGTATAGCCGAAGCACACAGCCTGAGCTCTCTCTCGAGCTCGCTGCGCTCAGATAAGAAGCCCGCCGCGAGAGAGCGGGACGGAGCGATGAGCCGAGCACGCGAGTGCGACGAGGACGGAGACGGGAAAGGGGTGGGAGGGAGAGAGAGAGGACGAAGATCTTGGAGCGAAGATGCGAGGTGCCAAGGGGGAGGTTATGCTTAAGGACCAATCAGAATTGAATTCGTCACGAGTGGCGCGCCACGTTCCTACGCCCGGCGAAAGTAGTTCGGTACCCTCCCCACCAACGACTGTTACTACTGCCGGTACCGTTACCCCCACCACTGCGGGGGCAGCGGCACAAGCCCCGCCCTCACACGCGCGCGCCAGAGCTTCGTATAGTATACCTACTCAGCAGCGGCACGCGTGCAGGCCAGCGCCACCTGTGGCCGAACGCCAGAACTAGTCGCTGGCAGAGCCCTCGCGACTTTCAAACGACCAGCATCGACTGCGCGCGCGGTTCTGTTTGAGTGCCGGGCGTTTTGTCCGATTGCCTTTTTATTAGACGAGCCAGCAGGCGCTACGGGAGATTTTTATGGGGTATGTAGTAGTGCTCTGATGGGGCTCTCGCCTCGTGTGGACGATGGATTAGAATGAGATGATGCTTCCGATGCGGTCGAGAGGTTCACTATTATATGAATGGAATATATAGGGCTCTTGCTTGTTTTATTTTGTGGCTTTTACGATGTGCCGATGAATTTCGGCTGGATTGTTTGTTTCTATTTGCTTAAATATGTTTAGCTATGAAATTCGTTGTAGACATTTTAAAATTAAATCGTTACTCGTGATGTATAATTCAATTTTGACAAGTTTCAGCTGTGTAAAAAAATGAACTTCTCATTCGCTAAAATATTTACAATTGCAAAAATACTCGTTTAATTTTAGATTGATTTCCAATAAATCGATCATTTTATTAATTTTGCCTATACAGAAGCTGAACGAGCAACTACATAAATCTGCAATTAGCTCATTAATAACCGCATACTGCGTCGTTAGCTGCAATAATATTCATAAAAATTCAATTATGCACACCAACAAAGATAATTCTCAACTCCACACACTTCTCGATAAAGCCAAAGTCAAAGTTCACTCCTCGAGCGAGGAAGACGCCGGGGCAGTTATCAGAGATAGAGAGCGAAAGGAATGCAAGCTTTCTGAGATTTCGCAAACGCGGCTGTCCCGTAGACACAGTCGCGCGCGTTATCGTAAACTGCTTTACGAGCTGCCTTGTGCTCTCGGCGCTTTACGGGCCAATTAGACTCTCCGCACAATTAAAATGTCGTAAAAATGAGGAGCTGCGCATATAGCGGGCTGCTCCTGTGTACATATAACTCACACACACATACACGCGAGAGCTGAGTACGGGGTGAGCGGTGCTCTAGCCTCTCCTCTGCTGTATCGGACTGTTTATTGGGATGTAAATGTCGTTGGATTATCGCCCCCGCGGTTCGCACCTCGTAAATTATTCCATAACGAGCCGAGTAATGCCCATCATAAGCCCGGCGCTCGGCCATTTGCCGACGTATACGGCCAAGCCTCGCCACGTCGTCTTTCTCTTAATCGCTCTTTTGAATGTTTAACGATAGCCACTCTCTTCGTTGCATAATCTTTTTTAAGGCGGCCGTAAAATCCACGACCGTATAGGAGTGAGCTCGATTTCGAGCGCCGTCTCTGTATTATACATATATTATCAGAGAAAAAGAGAGAGGGAGGATTTTACGATTTTTTGACTGCTGCTTATCCGCACATAATGTTGCGGTGTATACTCGAAGAAAGTCGTTTTTCATCGGTTCGATGTGTCTTCTGTGCTACCGAGGCGCGCGTGCCTTTTGTTTACCTATAATTTTGTGCGAATGAGCGATAAACTGTCTTCGCGCCGCGCGAGTACGAGGCTATAAAATCCAGTTGATGTTTCAATGATGACGGTCGTAAAGGATTTTTACGATATCGACGAGTAAATAAACATGACTTTATATTGACCTATACTGGCCCCGTCGCCACACGGCCTCTTTCGTCGGTTTTGCGGCCGTCAGAATGTTAATTTATATCGCAAATGTGCGATGTTGCACTTTGGCTGATTGAATAATTATATAATTGCGATATTTAATTTGCAGTATACATTGATATTTTCAAAACAAAATGATCATAACTTTATCTCCTATATGTACTGACTTTCGTCTGCAGGAAATGCACAACCGGCAGCAATTAAGTGCAAAACCAGAGGTGCAATAATAGAATTAAGGAAGGGCGAGGAAAAGTAGGCAGTAAAAGTCGAGCTCACGCAGCGAGGCAGCTTAGCACTCTGGTGAATGGACTCCTCCCGAGAGCAAAGGGACAGGCTGCACCAGCCGACGGAAAGAGAGACACCACAGTACATAAGAAGGGTATAATCAAGCCTAATGATCAAAGAGTTGTTTCCGAGACAATACACAAGGCGGTGACGGCAATTGGCAATGGGGCCCGTCGAGTCATCTTCTCGCATGCAGGGGCTCCGACAGGTGGCAGACCGTTTGCTTGAAAATCATGACGGTAGTAAACTCGAGTTTTATGACCACTTGAACAGAATCGTAAAAGTCAGGGGCCTTTAAGCTTATATAGCTGTATGTGTGTGTGTAGCAAGGCGCGTGTCGGATATGGCGGAGGCGTGAGTGGCGGAGGCTCGAGAGAAGAGCGAATGAGACGAGGTTATATAGGCAAAGGGGGACGATTTTAGTGCAGCACTGCGCTGGGCTTTCGACGGCTAACCCAAAATGGGCCTAATGCTTCTCTTAGCCCAAGATAACCCGACAACAAGCTGGGCTCTTTATTTGACCCCAATCCAATTCTGCTAAGTGGTTGATGATGCCGCTGGTGCTGATGCCTGCGCTGCTGGACTCAAGCCGAGGATCAGCTTGGGTTCGCTATACTTATCCCTTCGCATTGTTTGGCCTTTCTTTCTCTCTGCTGATTTGCTTACGGGGGTATTCAGAACCTATTGACTTTGTACTATATACTCTTGTTTGGAGTAAACATACCAGTTTTAAGAGGATTAAAATTCAAATGAGCTAATTTCTTGTACAAATGGCTATACAGATTTTAAGTGTTCCATCGCTTCAATTATTTTTCGGGTAAATCGAGTAGATAAAATGTGCAGAGAGCTGTTAAAGTCATAAAGAAACAATTTTCCATAAAGCAAGCCATTCAACAGATTAATCGCCATAATTATTTTCAAGAAATCAACGCGCGTGTGACTGAAATATGAATCATCAATGCAGCATTCATGTCACGCAAGGCTCGCAATCTAACAGGAAATATCATCGAACAGTTGATTTATTCACAAAATCTTGTTCGCAGTCTTCATTTATTACTTTATCGTGCAGTAGACTAGTTTTATCAAACATTTTTGCAAAAGTCTTCGTATAACGATTATATTTATATAAATTCCTTCGTCGCAGGCGACGTTCAACGCTAAAATGCACATCGACAAACGTAATTTTCTTTACCGCTCGATTAATTTTACGGAATTTTCCCGAGCAGAGCAAAAAGTTTTTCTTTCAATCTTGCGAGGCTGTACGCGTAACCTTCCGTCAACTGTTTCTCCGTTGTTTTTTTTCCCCCCGGAGCAGCTCGAGTCTGTATAACTTTTCGAGGCGTGTGCCAAAGCAAGTACTGCCACGGCGCGTCGCGATTGCTCGATATCCAGATCGTAAAAGTTAATGCACCGTAAGGGAAACAATCGAAGCAAGTTCGGCGGCTCGCGATTGTATCTCGATTTCGAAAAGTTGTTGCGGAACGTTTCAATCGCTGCCCGCTCTAATGAATTTCCAATGCCCAGAATTTTCCAGTTCTTCTTGCGATTGCTTTCATAATCCAATGCCCGCGATTCAAGCGATCGATTATTTTTATGATTTTATGATAATGTTATCTCATCTATATTACAGCGATGATTCGTTTCGTTTTATCGAGGACTTTTTAAAATGCGTTCATTTTTTTCAATAAAAAAGTTCCAGTCACTTCTGTATTATATATAGTGCACAGTAGCAGAATCAAGCAACTGAAAGAACTCATCCAGAATATTTGCGCAGGTACGGGCTGTTCGGACACTATAATACTGATGTGAGGCCAGCGCACGGGAAAAAAGCGATCACGGACTTAAGCGAGATGGATGATGGACGTCCCCTCTGGTTATTTCAAATAAAACTGAAGCGAAGAGGACGTGGCAGGAGAGAGAAGGTGGAGGTGGTGGTGGCTAGGGGGGTGAGATGAGGGGGGAATTAGGGGGCGTATCTATAGCAACCAGAAGGCGAACACGAAAGCTAAGGGGCCAATGCACCCGTCGTGGCCGAATCTGCACTCTCGCTAAACCAGCATCCATTCCTCATCGGAGGCTCGCACTCTTTTTCTCCCTCTCGCGCGTAAAGGCTATCTCTCTTCCTCTCTCTCCGCGACGTGCCTGGCCGCTTCACGTATAGCCATGGTTCAACGCACGGTGTGTCTTGTGAATTTTGCTCTGTTAATCTTTGGCGAAGGGTCAGGAGAGAGAGAGGAGAGACGAGCGCAGTGAATCTTCGCTGAATTTTCGATGAACCGTGCGAGAATTACGACCTGTAACGTGCACCGCTGCTGCAATTGCATTGTAAGGGCACTGGAACGTGCTTTCAGTGTGATGGATAAGAGCTCGTTTTTGCATTGACGCTTACTTTACTAAGCTTTGTATTTTTAATAAGAGCTACTTGAAGTTTTGCAATAATTTTTTTTTTTAAAGTTATTTTTATTAAATAATAACC
This sequence comes from Cecidostiba fungosa, assembly GCA_900474305.1. Classification (NCBI taxonomy): domain Eukaryota; kingdom Metazoa; phylum Arthropoda; class Insecta; order Hymenoptera; family Pteromalidae; genus Cecidostiba; species Cecidostiba fungosa. Next base: position 183,759 of record UCOJ01000095.1, on the reverse strand, counting down.
ATTTCATGAAAATAAGTAACAATATATTGTAAAATACAGGCTTACGGTATATGATAATAATGAGATAAAGCAGAAATTTTCTATAATTTATTAGAAAAAACAAATTTTCAACAAGAACAATAAGTTAATTAGCATTCAACAATCTTTATTTCGTTCAATCCATTATTAAAATAAGCTTCATTCAAGCGTAATATCATTAACATCCTAATAGTACATTCATGAGCATCTGCGCAGTGTACAAACTATCAGAGCAACGATGGCACACACACTGCAATCCGCATAATACTCATCCCCGCGCGATAAAGCGCACGCTTGGGCTCTGCAGCAGAGCTATACAAGCGTCGAAAATCGTCCTGGAAAGTGCATCGTAAACTCGATGGCAGCGCATCGATAGGGCGAGGCGGCGGACCGACGAAACCGCGTCCGGGAAGAAGTCCTCTTTGCCATCTGGTGGTCTACACCCGTATCACCTACTCGGATCTCTCGGATGCAGGGCGCTGCAGTTTTCACGGTCGATACCTATCCCATCTCCGGCCAGCCTGCACGCAGCTTTATATCCGCCAAAAATTCGCCTCTCGGTATCTTTCCATCGCTACGCTGTCAAAAAATAAAACACGCTTTCGGAGAGCACACAGTCGACCAAATCGATTAACAGCCGCGCAAAAAGCAATCGCCGGGCAACAAAAGTGAGTGTATGTATATATAGTACGATGGTTAATTCTGGCGGATGCGAGGCACGCAAGAGCCCGTAGCATTCGTAAATCAAGCGGCGAGGACGCGACGCTAGTATCTCGCTGCTGCTGCTGCTGCTCGTGTAGTACAGGAACGCCGTGGCAATATTAACGAGCGGCTACGCGCTGCATAATATCTGCATGCGGCCGATGAACGTCGACGTTGTATTGCGAGAAGCCTCGGTGAGAGAGAGGCGAAAGCACTTTGCGAGGACAACGATCGTTCCTCCGTTCGTAATTGGCGGCCAATTTTATTCGAGAGCGCTTCGAAACTCGTTTAACTATATCGGGCCACGATTGCTGCCGCCGCCGCCTCGGTGGTGTACTGCAGCTGCCTACCTTGCCGGTTGGTACTGACGCCGTTCCCGCCGACGCCCCACGAGAGAGAGACTTACTATATAGACTGCAATTTTCGATCTGCCTTCCCTTTGGCTGGACTCGCTGTACTCTGTGTGTGGATGTTGGTATGGTCTGTTGGGTAAATTGTTTATGTTGTTTGAGTTTTGATATTTCTTTAGTGTGTTAGTATGAGAAAACGGTTGATCGTTTTCTATGATTCTTGTCTGTTATAATTATGTAGTATGATGATATCATGCGAACGATGTGGTGGTGAGTGAATGATCGAATGATAATATTCGATTTTACCATTTGTTGTACGTGAGTTGTTGTATAACGAAGGAGCGTGTATCTCGAGTTACGAAAATATATCGACTATAAAATAAATGTTTGGTAGGAAATGAAGTTGTTAACTTTTCGACAAGTTTTTACTGCCTTGGTGATTTATAAACACGACATTATAGTGAATATGATTAAAATCATAATATTAGACTCTCTGTAATGCCGACGAGAGGCATTACTGATGAAGTCTTTGAATACGCAGGGTTGGTACGACTGATTCTCACGAAGCAACTGTCCTTCAATACGCTTGGATTTGATTTTAAATTATTTAACAAACTGGTGTAGGGTTGTTGAAATGCGATGCAACAGTAAAATATTGTAAAATATAAATAATAAAGTAAATTATATTGCAAAATTTATGTAAAATAACTATACGAATAAAAACTTCATTATGAAGATTTTGATCATCATAGCATTACAACTTTTGTATTTCATCGTGATAAATTTATAATAAAAAATTGCTACACGATGTTAATTCCAGTTCAACACATTTGAAATAACTCTTATTACAAAGCGTATGCTCCGCAGATAGCACGTTTAAAAATAACCGCTCTCGTGCAAGGTGCAAGAAAAAACGTACATAAACATAAACGTCAGAGTTGTAAACTTACGAGCGCGAAAACTGCAGACAACCCTCAACACCGAAGAGAATTGATCGTCCGAAGGGTGAAAAGAAAGTAAATCGCGAATATGGGAATAATAATGGGCGGCGGCTGCCGCTGCCGGTGCTGTATATGCGAAAAGAGCAGCAGCAGCCGCAGGTCCGGATGAAGGGCACACGAACGGGTGAAAGAATGAATGAGTGGCAGGTAACGCGTAAACAAACAAGTATCAATGCATCTAAATTGAAACATAAAACGAAATGAATGAGGCCATAAATAGTTAGAGCTAATAGTAGGGTGCGGGTAAGCTATTGCGCAGAGAAGGTTACTTATATGCGGCTGCGAGAGAGGAGCAACTGTGGGCTCGCTTTCTCGGCCGGCTATAACGCGAACGTTTGCAAGAATTTTATTGCCCACGATATAGAGTCGACTGAAAAATACGGACTTCCTTACATATGTGAAAAAAGAGCTGAGAGATGTATATATGCTCCTTCTGCTATAGCCGCGAAAATATGCGCATCCGAATCAGAAGCAAGGACTTTTCTTACCTTTTCTTTTTTTTTTATTGTTGCCTGGACGTTATACTGCTCGACGACAGTGTTGTTGCCGCGGCCTTGGGAACCAGGATCAGGTGTCGTGTTTCAGTTATTCCTGGCACTCGTAATTTCTGAAACAGACAATATAACGCGAAACTTGAATCAATTATTGTTTGCAGTCGAAAATATCTTGAGTTGTGGAATTCGGAGATGTTTGGACTTTTTTTTTAAATCAATATTGAGCAATATTGTCAAAGACTTATACTCCTTATCAGTTTGCACGAATATGTGCGAGCGTATTCAGAAAAAATGGAAGCCATTTCATTGCCAACTGAGAGACACATTAATGTTATCGTAAATCAGTTAAATGGCACCAATAACACGTTGTTAATCAACCCATAAATTTTATTTTTCACTTAGCAGACACTGCGTATGTAATACCTCAAATATTATAACGGCAGCATTAGCTAATCTAGCCCGTTAATTAAAAAGCGAAAGAGCAAACAATAACATACAAGGCTGCGCTGACCACGGGAATTCCCTGTATACACCGCACAGAAGATAATTAAACACGAGTCAAAGGCCTTTAATTGCATGTCGGTCCGCCTCGTTATATTTGATAATTTCAGTAATTTAATTATTCGTATAAAATGTGCGGCAATAATATCTGGCTCTCGCGCGAGAGAGAGAGAGAAAGAAGGAGAGTCGTGCACTGCCAACGATAGCGCTGCCGTCGACGATCGTTACGCAAGCTTTATCGCGCATTAACTTTCCCAATGCGTTCATTATCGATACTTTGTACAAACGCATGGCTATTTCAGCGAGAGCGACTACCATCACTGCAGTGAATCCGAGTGTATCGTTGTGTATATGTGCCTGTGGGAAATATGGCGCGATGAAGCGAGCGATTCATCCTCTTGTTCCCGCGTATATACTGCACAAGGGATTTTCTGTTTGAAATTGCGCGGACACTAGTGCTCTTTATGCTCGTCTCATCTCATCGTTATATTCGTATATGTCTGTGTATAGTGGACTGAAGAAAAAGATTCACTTGCTTCGCTCACGATTATCTGCACTGCGACACAGATATTTTTAAACTTGACGATTGTATGGAGTATAGACTTGATAGTAGCGGGCGACGGACGGTGCCCTGAACTTTTCAGTTAATTGATTTATATACGGAGCTCGGCTGATGGAGATATGGAATGATTTATTCCTCGCCAAGTAAATACAGCTCTTCTGGAATAGTGTGAAATTTTTTTTTTCGGTTTGTACAATAACTTTACATTGAAGAATTTATGGATTATTATTCAAACTCGAACAGAAAGAGTCGCGTTTATAATAAACGTTTTATTTCAAAAGACGCACAGGCGTCTTAACGAAATAGATTCTGAAAAAATGTCCTGAATTTAATTTTTCCACGCTACGTGCAACATCATCATTAAAATAACTTCTTCAGCAAAAAAAGGCAGTAGGGAAGAGCGCACGTTTTACTTCATTAAAATTCTTATTCCACCATGGCTTTAAAACTCGGCAAGCCATAAATCAGGTCGCAACAAAAACAAGGAAATGCACCGGAGGACTTAGCAAGGATTCGCTCCGGCTTGCAAAAGCCGCGCATAGTCTCCCGGAGAGATAGAACTAATGCCAAAGCTCGTCGACGTCGTGCGCCGCGGTGCACACAATATCATGACTGCATATATATATACAGTATACACACATACACACTCACGAGGGGGATGGCTCTGCGGTCGGCTCAGGCTCTCGAGTACACGACATGGATTTGCAATTCAAACGCCGCTGCAGCGCAGCTATAATACGTATAAATCCCGAAAGCAGGAACCGCGCGGTAGCGGGCGAATGGGAGAAGAGAAGCTTGCTGCTGCACAAACGGAGCGTGGCTCACGGTTAGGCCGAGGATCAACGTATGTATGTATAGTGTGTGCTGCGCACATATAAGTGCAGAGAGCAGCGAGGCTGAGAGAGATCGAGAGGGAGCGAATGCTCTTGTAAGCCGTAAATTCTGATGTTTTCTCGATTGGGTTTCGAAGAATAACGAGATCATTGTTTTCGAGGCCCCCTTATATGCAGCTGTGTGCCCGATGTGAGAGGGTCTCTACTCTCGAACACCACCGCGACGAGATTCTCGCCGAAGAAGAAACAGTGCACTTCCTTCTGATATCAATCCGTTGCGCGGCTGGATATATTCTTTGCTGGGACATGGCGATCGAGCAACGGCCATTTTGTGTACCGTATATAATATAAAACGTTTAGAGGCATTCCGTTATAGCCGATGTGAAATATTCTTATAGGACGTATAGAGGTACACTTCCTCAGCGATAAATAATAAATTTTTGTGAAATAACGACGGGATATGTACACAAGCGTCGTTTACGAAACCATATAGATATATAAATTTGTAGTTTACGCTACATTAAAAGTTGAGTGTGCCATCAGCTAAATTCAAATCTACTTCCACGAGAGCCATTACACCGTATTAGTTCCCGTGGTGTATATATACTAGCACACGCTCGCCATATTGTCCAGTCGGTATAGTCCATAATTCAGAATACGCTTCGCACACACAGACAGACACACATGCTCACCGAGCGCAATCTCATAATAGGAAAAAGCTCGGGACTCTATTTCATCGAAATAAAAGGATGAACCTCGTAGAGAGGCTCGCGTGCGCAGAGCAGCGCGCCGCCGCCGGCGGATCGTTATATAACAAGCAACGTTCATCCCCGTTCCATCTCGGATATAGAAGTAATTAGAACATTTGTCTACCGAAGGAGAGAGGGAGCACGAACCAGCTGTGCTGGAGAACCGCACCGCACTGTATATATACACGATGTGGTGATAATTCAAACTTTCGTGTGTGCTCTCTGCGCTCTAGACTTCATGATGCGGCGCGTTCCAGTAAACTTACGATGCAGAAAGGGGCGCCTCTCTTTCACTTTCATTCTCTTTCTCTCACTCTCTCTCTCAGCAAGCACAAAAGGAATGAAGAATGTCTTTATTAGACAAGGGCCTGAATCGAATTCTGACTACTCTCGCTCACTTCCCAGGAGGAGAAATACGCGCGCGAAGCTCGTCCCTCTTGCCGTCATCTTTTTCACGGTGGTCGCTTTCTTCGTTTCGCCTCGGGCACATATTATACCTATGAGTATGAGCTATGTGCACACCGCCTCGTGATGGAAAGGAAAGAGGGAGTGACCTCCTACCTTTGCGCACCCTTTGCGATGACCAGCAGGCGGCTCTCAGTTTCTTTCTCTTTTTTTTTCTCTTGGCTCCATCTAGGATAGAGGTATGCTCCGAAGAGGCAGGTCCTATCTCTCGTTTGTCGCACTCAAGGTCAAGGCTGCTGCTGCTCTACTCGGTTCTGACTTTTATACGCTGTAGTAGCGAGAGAGACAGATGGTTGAAGGAAAAAAAAGAAGCGAGAGAGAGAGATGAGGCGAGCCAAGATTTTCTCAGCGAGAGGACACATCCGTCCATCGTCACTCTGCTCACGTTTCATTGTATACGCGACTGTAGAAGAGTCAGAGAGTATGTGAGCCCTGAAACACGATACTGGAATTTATTTTACGATGTTTGGATTTTCTCTGCTGTGTATACGTTTCGAGGGATATATAATATGTACGCGACGAATTTGTGGTTTCTTTACGGACGTTTAATGAGAGAAATAGATTCGAGCGAAACAAGTTTTAGCGCGGGCTGTCGCTTGCAATGCTAAGCAGTTTACTTCTTACTTTTGTCGCGACTTCTCGGGATTTTTTTTCTACTCGAGAACCTTCTTTTGCCTAATCGCGAGTTTTGAAGTACCAGGAGGTATACGAGCTGGGCTCACCAAAATTTTCCAAAAAACAAAATACGATCTTTAAGAGAAATAAATGATCATTAGACGAGACCACGGCATAACAACGATCTTGCTAATGAAAAGTGAAGCCTACGTTCTTGAAATAGGCACTTGTAGCAACGATTTACCATGTATGTAGACGGAGTAAGTATACGATGAATAATGGATTGTACGACCGGCTCATCGCCTGACTATACGGCTCTCGGCTGTGTGGCTTATAAGATTTCGCGTAATGCTTAGTAAATTGCTCGACCGCAACAACGAAATTGCTGACTTCGTATCAACTATAAGCGCTACGTCATTACGTGTTTCTTCTCGCTTCGAACCATGCGGTTTACCTCGTGCACGGATTGAACTACATTTGCAAGTCTCGTTACCACAAGGAATGCATCTGGTCAGAGTAGCATGGGTATAATGCTCGCGATCGATTGAAAACAACAATTTTAATGATACAAATTAAATTCAAATTTATCGAGTTAATTAGATTTATTATCTAAAATATACTTATATTTTAAATTTTGTATACACAACAACCAAGCCTACGTTGGTGTCTAGAAATAATAAATAGTCTAAGCGTCATTAAATAATCGTAAACCGCTGAGAACTTTCTCATACTCGTAAGTTTGCCGAGCGCAAAATTATTGACTTTAGCGCGCGCGAAAAACTATAATTGCGATTTATTTTCATTTACGCTCGGATGGTTTCAGATAGTAAAGTCTTCTCGTATTTCGAATTTATCGCTCTGCTGCAGTACACCACTCTCGCGCCGCAAGAGACATAGCGCGATATATATACATATATACCTGTTTTAACACCTTGAGAGTATCTACCGAGAATTTCTTCCTTTCAATGCGATACTGCGGATCAATAATCATAAATCTCGATTCGCGAATAAATCGCCGCTTGTGGGCTTGAGCAAATAAATTGTTTGCTTATCAGTAGCCTTTTCTCGCTCGGGCCCAGGTATAGCCGCGTGAATCACAGCGCGCAGCGTCCGGGAGAAAGCTTTTAACAAAAAAAGACAGATAACATGAAAATCTGTAAGAAGAAAAATATTTTTAGAGTGAATCACGACTCATGTTGCTGGACTAGGCATTTTTGTGAGGCTTTCAAAATTAAACAAAATGGATTTTCAATTGAAATCGTGAGAGATATCCAAAAGTATCTTTCTCATTACTTATACGTTACTCTTTAAGTATAGTACGTAGAGGAGAGATTGAATGTTTGTGCGTTGAAAACAAAAATTGAGTACGTGCGTAAAAAAAATTGGCCCGAAATCTCCACGTATGATTATATCAAGATTCTCAGCTCGAGTACGAGCAGATAATTGCGGTCGAACTTCGATTCCCAAGTGAGTTCGTTCGATCTTCATAATTACAGGTTTTATGAGCACTGCGCGCATTATTATTCGAACTACACGAAGTTGATGAGATAAGAAGAAGTTCTTCTCTCGTTATTTATTACCCAAAACATCATTTATTTCGTTAAAACGATAAACATTCTAAAATTCGCGCACTCGGCATCGCGTTGGTAAATGCCCACAATGGCCATCGCGGCTTTCTCATTCGCTCGAGCCGCGAGAGGTGGGCGGAGTTTCTCTCACCTGGTCGATTCGATCAAAAACCGTCCGCTACACTCGCGGTATTTTCATTCACGTTTTTTCGTCTCACTGCGATATACAATGACGATCTTGCGAAAAATTAGCGTATCTTAATAGCAGAAGAATACAAATCACGCTTATTATTTGTAACGAAAAAGTTTTTTCGAAAGGAAAAAAGAGAAAATTTATTTCATATTCCGTTCGTTATGTGACAAGCTCGTTTATGCTAATTATATTTTTCACACTTAGAGATAAGGCTCTCTTATTATCAGCCATAAATTTCGATTCTATTTATAAAATAATCCGAGACAGGAGTAGCAAAAAATTATCCATCGCTTGCGTCAGAGCGAATTCGTCGGCATAAACAACGATCGCGCGGGGTACCGTACAAAGAAAAAAAAATCAAGAAATCAATTATACACACGCCGCGCGAGAGTACAAGAAAAGTAATTTCAACTTCGAAAAAGCTTTTAATAACGCGCGAGAGAGGTTCTTTCTCGTCCGGTCCTCGGCGTCGCGGCAGCCGATTCTCTCTATACACTATATATAACACACACACGCACACGCATGGGTATATCCTCTCTCGCGCGTTAACACGCAACGCGTATAGTTACAGTGTCCCACCCTTAACTCGCAGCGCTGCCTCTGGCCATAAGTAACATCTACTTAAATTATGACTATCTTATCGGCGCGGTTACTTACATCGCCGGAACTCATATTTATGTGGGTGACCATGAGCGCGGCCGCGCGGCAGAACATATTTCGGTATACGTGTGTCCCTTGTCGCTAGCCGCGGAGTCGGTTCAGCGACCGCGACGAGAGTCGTCGATTTACGATTTAGCTTCTCGGTAAATTCGAAAGTACGCCGCGAGATTCTGACGTCGAGAAAGAGTTATTAATCGCACTGCAGAGAGGAACATTCGTCTCGGATGCAGCGGGAGATAGGCTCACGCGCGAAATTCGCGAGAACACCGCGACGTGATATCTACTCTCGGAGTTGAGAGCCTGTTTGCAGCGAGAAACGGGAACGAGTCTGAGAGCGGATGAAGTAAATGGGAAAATTTTGCAAAATAAATCGTTTTCTGCGTATTGCTTCGTAGCGCTTTTAAACTTTTATGTTGTCGCGTTGACGCACATCGCATTATTATATGGCAGTTATATATAAAAAGAAGGAATATGGTTTCAAGTAAACTTTCGGGTCCGGCTTTATGACGACTTGTCTCCTCACAGCGGTATAGTATAGTCACCCAAAGCTCGGGAGAATATCAATTTCCGTGCGCATAACGAGAGCAGGTATAGAGACGTCCCATAGGCAAATTCGAGCTGACCGCCGTGAAAGCGGCCGCGTCACAATATTTGGCTAAACGTAGCAGGGTGTAGGCGAAGACGACAAGAGCGTCGTCCCCTGTAATTTTCCTAAATTCGCTATGCAAATCGGTGCTATTAGCACCTTCCTTATTGCGGTGGCTTAAGTTCTCTCCATGACAATGGCAGCAAATGACTGGAGCAGTTCTCTCGGCATGAGGCTATTCTGCATTCCATGTCTCAGATGCCAGACAGCTTGACCGTATTATTTGTATTATACAGCAGCTAATTTCGAAAACTTTGACCTGACTTCTGGATCTGTTTGTATAACAAGCCTCGAGGTTTTACTTCCCGCAATACAAATTACAAACGAAAAATTACACGGACGATGTATTGAAAAATTGAACCTGCACCCAAGTGCACGTTATACTAACCAGCAACTAGCGTCTACGAAAAACCGAAAAAATAGACTACACGATCTATAAGTCGCTCGAGTGATCGCACTCTCTTTCTCGCGAAAAGCAAAAAACACGAGGATGAAGGAACGAACGAACGAACGCACGAACGTACAAGCGACGAGAGATGCAATTATTTTCCCTTGTTCGCGTCGGCGCGCGCATATACCTACTTAATGCAGGTACGTGGCGCGCACATTAACGACACCGTACGATAACCCCGACTCTCTCTCCCTCTCTTTCTCTGTATTATACTTAACAAGTGCAAGCCGAAGCCCAGCGTTTTAGATTAGGCCGACGATAGTCGTCGCAACACATACACACATACACGTTCGCGCGCGGCACGCCTGTGTGCATAAATGCGTGTCGGCGTATTTTTTGTACTACCTGCTGAAATCACCATATGATGCGTCGCCCGAGGCTATAAGGTTCTCGTGCGTATATATATATAATGCGCGTACAGCGAAGGGAACGAAAGCTCTCGTCGTCGCTTCTTTCATTAAGCGGTAGATACTTATATATACACATACACGCAGCGAGTGAGGGAACTCGAATATAGAGATTGCGCCTATTTATGAAATGACCTTCGCGCGCGATTGTGCGGCTTCGCGGATTAAACCGAGAGCGGCGTCTTACATGGTAACCTATTTCCTGTGCGTTTATTCGAGCTTGTTATTGTTATCTCGGAACGGCGTTGTAATGCTGCTCTCGATTCTTGGCTGGTTTGTCTGAACGTTTTGCCGGCGAATGATTTTAATTAGATTTTAAATTGTTTATATAACACTGACGGTGATTTATCGAACAACATAGTCGACTGTGAAAATAAATTACTTGTGTGCAAGTTCGAAACGATATATAGTATATATATGTAAATAGATTCGGAGTAACCGTGTAATGCGATTTATGTCCTAGCGATTCCGATCTGCCTTTCGAATTTACAATGGCGATAAAGCAATGTAAATTTTTCGCGAATTCAAATTCCCAAAGCGCGAGACGCTTGCGAAATAGGAAAATGTAACGGAGTGATTTACGGCAGCCGCCGTCGTCCATCATAATTATCGGGAAAAGAAGAAAGGCTTATGTTTCTATTCTAACCGACCATTAGTCGACTTATACGATTCGATCGCGGCCCAGATAAAAGCCTCCACTGGAGTCGTAAACCCGTTGAGAGTGTGAAACAACGCCAGCGCATTCCTGCAGCCTTGTTCGCACCGGCATGACGCAATGAGTTACTGCGAATTTTCAAAATATCCTTCATTAATTCACCGATAAATCTCCGATGATTTGCAACTTTTATATTACTTAAATAATCACGATTGAAAAATCTTACGTGTAGATACGCTGCTCGGGCTGCTGCATCGGAGGCATCATACACACGAGCCATGAGAGAAACTGACCAGGCCAGTTGGTGCACGAGAAGGAAAAGCCATGATTTATCGCTCGTTCCGTAATAAGTTCACGAGAGACGGCGCTTCCTCTTCTCGACGTACAGCAGAGCCCCGCGCGCTCTCTCTCTCTCGGTGCATGTACAGAATAAATAACCTAAAGTCCGCGCGAGCTCGCGCTTTAAATACTCGTAAATCGCCGATGTAATCAGAGAATAACGATCCGCGGCTCCGGCTGGTCTACGTTTAATAAAATTTACTCGCGCACGCGGCGGGGCAGCTTTCCAATTAAACTCGGCCTTTTTTGCCCTTAGTATACGCGAATTCGATATCCCCACAGGAGTTTTCACGTTATAAGTGTGAAGGAAAAATCACGATGTGTGTGTGTTATGTAGGCAAGGGATGTGAGTTGATGAAGGATGCAGTAAGTCTGGCTTTCTTTTTTAACGACTAAGAGCTACTAGCTGGTGTTTGTGGATGAGATACTGTACGGGCGGTGGTGTGTGTTACTCAATGAGAAGAAAGAAGAAGCTTGAGAGTCGACTGGTTTATTCGAGGAAGTTTCGACGGAATTCTGTGGTTAGAGTCATGCATGAATTAACACGGGAAAGACAGGTAGATTGAGTGTATAAATTGTGGTTGACTTTTTCTGTAAACTACAGTCGAGATTTATAATTCGCTTTTGAATAAATATCTCGAGACTAGACGCTTTTGACAGCTGGTTTATAATTTCTTATACTCTACGAAAATTGACCGAGCTATACGGCATATTGAAGTTTATTTGCTTTTTGGGCACAAATGGGAATTTTCGAAAATTTCGTTTGTTTTCTCCAACATTCATCGGCCAAATCTCTAGTTCTGATCAGAAATGGACCTCCGAGCCTTCAAAGGTATTGCCAAGACGTACTACTTGCTAAAGTTTCGTTTGCGAAAATTTCGTGTATGACTAATTCTTGACTTTTCTACTGGGTTTTAAAAAAATTTTGATTGAATGTTAAATTTACGACTTGAAACTAATAGAATACGTATGCGAATAAAAAAGAGCCAGCGAACACTTATTATAAAAGTGTCTCTATCGGAATCTCTCGAGTATAACAAATTTAGAGATAACCATAAAGCAGGCCCACGACGTAGAAAAAAAAAGAAACAAACGAAAAATTCTTTCCGCGTTCATTTGCATGCGAAAGTGAATCATGCGCTCGGTAGCATCCGTAGCGGCAAATCGAGAGGAGCTTTCGTAGTACACGAAGAAGAAGAAGAAGAAGAAGAAGAAGATGCAGCAACAGCAGCCAGTCAGGACCTTATACGAGAGCGGATACGTGGGCTGGCAAAGCGTTTCATCAAGTGGGTTCATCGGGGCCAAGCGAGACGCGCAAGGAGAGAGGAGAGAGAAAAAGACGAAGAAAAACACGGGGAATGCACCGCATCGTCCGTCCGCTCGGTGAAGAAGTACCGAGGAGGCCTCGGACAAGCCGAGCGCCCCGAGAGAGCCTGTAAAAACACGTTCCGTCTCTCCTCTCTTCTTCTTTATCTTATTCTTCTCTCTCTCTTTCATTCTCATTTATTTCTCGTTGTCCGAGGCTCGCCCCGTCCATTGTGTGGCGTCGTCTCTCTCTCCCGCGTGCTTTTCTTTCGTGCGCACTCTCCGAGCGCTGATTAATATCCAGATTCCCTGCGTAAGATAGTTCTTGTTTGGATGAAGCAATTCCAGCCGGTTTTTCTGAAGAAACCTCGCGCCATAGCTGCTGCTTGCCGACTGAGCGAAAAAGAAGAAGCCGCGGATGGACCGTAAACGTACCTATACTCCTTTTTTGCTTCTCGACTTTCTCGCGCGCGCGGCTTTTCCCCAAGACATAGTGAGGCTCTTCTTACGATGCGGAATGCCAGGAGACAGGTGACACCATTTCTCTCCCTTTCTGTTTTATTTTCTAAGCTGTGTGTGTATATACAGTACCAGAGGAATCCGCGATTTTTTTTTAAAGATTCCGCAAGATCCGAGCGACCGATTGTACGGAGGAGAGTTTGTACTACTGCGAATCGAGCGCGCTTTCCTGTGTGTCCCAGGAGAAAGAAAGAGGGACTGGAAAGTATTGATTTTCGCTTAAGGAAAACGTGAGTCACGATCAGCTGACGATTATTCTCACGCGATATAATTGTGTGCTTGAAGGCGAGATTGCCATTTCCATTGAGACGCCGAGCTTTTTTATCAAGTCGTCTAACTGATTAATATTCTACGTTTACGCTATACACAAGGGGTTTGCTTTTCGTATAGACGTAGACGTTCTGGTTGGGTTCTTCGAAACAATTTTATGTAGATTCGCTGGTTCTTGTAGCTTTGAAATTGATGATGATAATTATGGCAAGAAATTTGTGTGAATCATTTATTAACAATAGCCTATAATACCACTGAGATTTGATGTTTCTATAAGAGACAAAGAACAGTCGTTAATAATAGCACCAGAAAAAAATGTAATAAAGAATAAATAATAGAGATTTTAGATGAAGATATCGCGCAGCGCATAAATTAAAAAACAAATCTCGTACCAAAAAGCAGAGTATATGATTTACAAGGAAATTCTCTTCGCATTATTTGTCTTATAAAACCCATTCGCAGATAATCTTTAATATATACACGAGAGAGCGCGGAATAAAAAACCGGATGGGCCTCGCAAGAAAATCGTTAGATCTCTCTCCCTCTCTCTCTCTCTCTCTCTCTCTTGCTCCCAAGAGGCTTCCAGATAAACTGCCATCGCGAAAATAAATGTGCATTTCCATAAATATACGCTGCCGCAGTGGCGCGAGCCGAGCGTTTTTGTCGTCTCTTCTCCTCTTTTTTTCCTCTGCCTCTATATCTCTCCTCGCCAAGTGGCAAAAGACAAGCAAACAGCAGCAGCAGCAGCTCCCGCGTGAATTATGCCAGAAGAACTCGCGCGAGAGTCGTCCTCGAGAAAGTCAAGGGAAAGTTAAAAATGTAACCTAAAAAATTGTCCAAGCCGTGTGAGCTGTTGGAGGGATGGGCGGAGAAGAGAGACTTATATACGCGCACGAAAGCTTTTTCGGGAGGGATCACTGGGGACAATCGACGAGAGATGGACGTCTTGAAAAAAAACCGGTTCGGCTCTTAGTGCGATGGGCGAGAATCAACAAAGGATTAGAAGCCGAAAGTTGAAAAGCCAACAAATTTGAAAAAGCACTTAGGTGCGATTTACGATTGGAAGTTTGGAATTTTGTTGGCAGTATACAAGAGAGTTTGTTTGTCTACTTGTAAGAGCGTACATTATGAGCTCATGATGGTTCTGTTGGACAAGTGTGTAAGATAGCGAACAAGCTCTTGATGTCCGATTTTATATCTGTTTCGCGTATAAACAATGCTTTCGAATTAAAAGTGTATTTTAGTCTTTCGGTTACATTCTGTCGCTAAATTAGTAATAATGAATGTGGAAATAATTTTAAAAACGTTTGTCAAGTAGGTGGAGAACTTTTTGATTTATTATTCAAATTGTTCTTTGCGTTAATATGCTTTAGAATGCTTAGATAAATGAACGGAACTCTTCAGACGTAAAGCTGTATTAATTTCCACTTTGCATACTTATCACGTCTTAAATATATGTCTACTGGTGTGAAAGCCATTGATGAATAGGAAAAGAATTATTTATGATTACATAGCATCATGCTTCTATGAGCACAGTTACAGCTGAATCTTATTTACAGTTTCCTGTGAGTATTCCAAAAAATTTTCAAGATATTCTGCTTTTTATAACGAGGCTGTAATTTTTAAAGTGTCTGTATAAATTTCATACTAATTAAAACAATAATATTTATGAATCAAGTCAATGAAGATATGTATTTGTTTTAAACACAGCTTATATATAAATATAACCCTTAATAAAACTTATATAAATTATGAATTGCCCTCTACATTTCAATACATTGTATGTGTGTGTAAGTGTAGACAATCAATTTTTATCGCTATTTCTTAAACAAAATGAAGCTTTTAAATTAGATAATCAATCTCAATGAAATTCTTACAACACAAATTAGTCTCTAGCTTTGTTAAAAGTTCCTCTCCTCTACATATAAGTTCAGGAAAATTAATTTTAACACGCATCAAAGTCTAATTTTCATAAAATGCAACAACTTATTTCGCACTGATTATATTCCGACAAGAAATTTAACTTGTAAATTATAAACATTCTCCATCGTATATTAACATTTACCTCGATCGCACAACGTATATATCCACGTACATCCTTATCATCACTCCATCCGCATGCGCGTATCGCGATGAGCAGAGACGAGCGAGCAAGAGAGAGAGAGAGAGAGGAAGCGAATCTCCTTGCATTATCAGATCCATCGAAGCTCTTATCTCTAGGCTGCTCACCTCCAGGAATCCTTCCAAATTAGCGTGAAAATAAAATCGCTCGCCGATCTCATCTTCCTTTCTCTCTCACCTCGGGCTGCATCGCGAGACGCTGATGCTACGTCGTCGCACATCGACCAAGATGGCTGCGGCTCCTGCTGTTGTGTCTCGTGCGCGTGTCCCTGGGCGTGGCTCGTGTGTAATCCTTTCTCGCGATTTCCGAGAAACGATCCCACGCGTTGATGCATCGATGCGTTATCACTCGCGCAGATCGACGGGACAAGACTTTTCTCGACACTTTTTACGCGCGAAAGCCCGAAATGCTGCGGTTCGCTGAACGATGCGTGACGACGAGAGAGAACCCTGGCGGCGGCCATCTTGCGCGACTTGTGCTGCTGCTGTTGCTGCTGCTGCTGCTCGATGTTGGATCCCCCCTTCCGTCCCGCTAGCTGACTCGTATGCCTAGGCTTGCTGCCTTCTTCTCTGGCTGTGTAAAGTACCTACATCTGCCACAGACTATCCCTTCGTTCTTCGATACTGTGGGCATGGGTATGTGTGTTGGTGTAGGAACGGACTTTGTATGTATTCGAGCGTTTATGAAAAGAAAGATTTTGATGAAATTTTCATTTATAAAACTGGTTTTTAGGTTACAAAAAAATGATTGCTTACTGTTTTCTAATTTGTTGAATTTAATTTTTAATTTTTGCATTAAAATTCACCATTTTCAGCAGTTAAGATTTTCAACTGTAAATGCAAGAAAATAAATAAGAAAAAAATGAATTCAATCATGTTTGCAAAAAAATAATTCAGGGAACAACATTTTTATTGTTTTAGTCTGTTTTATGGTTTTAAAGATACTTTCTACTCGTCACTACTACGCCAGTCCACGGTCAATGAGCGGCACTCATTCACTTGGTTTTATGACTTTACTGCTTATTTGGGTGAGCGAGCGCTGACCGAGATTTTACGACTTTTTACGTACTCCTTATCGCATGTTTAGCCTTAGAAAAACTGTCGAACAAAACATAAAGAAGATAGAGTATAGTTACAAGTTCACGGCTTTCAAAAATTCAGATTACGAATAGCCTTGAGTGACATTTTATTGCTGTTTTAAAAAATAACCAAATTCAAATTGATTAAAAAAATACGAGAGTTGAAGAAAGCACAAAGAATCTATTTCTAGAGGACAATATCACTCATGGGCTTAAGGAGCCACGAACTATGCTGAGAAATCAATAAAAAGTGTTTCTCTCATTGTGTCAGTGACCTATACCCAAGCCACAGCCAGCGTTCTATTTTCATAAATCCAAACAGCGAGTATTTAAAAACTTTTTCTGTCCTCTATAAATAGTTTTGAGAAATATTTGGATAACCTTGTTCTATTGCTGTAAGCCGGAAACTAAGTTCTGCGTTTCGTAAAAGATTGTTTTCCAACAACATAATAAATTTAATAAAGCGTAGTTTATTTACTGCGTGTTTTAAAACGACTTTAATGCGAAATCAAGTCATTTGAATTCTTTCCCATCGGCTCTTTTTGAACTCGTTCTCATTCTTTCACCCGCGAAGGAACTCACTCGAGCTGATCGATAAAATTCGATCCACCTCTCCGACGGATTACACGGGGCGGCTCTTCAAAAAACTGGAACATGCCCCTCGAATTCTTCTCCGCGACGTAGAAACTTTTTCGAGCCTCTTTCGATTCGGCCTTTACCGACCGTGCGAAATTTCCGTAAGATATCCCAAGATTCCGAAGTGTGCGTGCGTGCTACCCCCTTCTCGGCCCCTTTCTCTCCCCGTCGTCGCCCCGGAATTTCTCTTTTCCCTTCGCCCCAGCTTCGTCGACATGAGGCTGATACAATCCAGTTCGTGCGAGCTTCGCGGGCCGCGCAAAGCCTCGCGGGAATCCGTCGCGTCGAGGGTGTCGAGAGATCGATGGTCCCCTTTTCTCTTCCCCGAAAAGTTTACCTATACGAACATCCTCGCTCCTTCTCTATCTTTCTCCCGCTAAAGTATTTTCCCTCTACTCTCCGTGCGTCGGCGGAAAGTCTAAAAATATATCGGGTAAGTGCAAACGGCTTGTGTGCATGTACGTTATAGAGAGTGGAATTGCGTGCGGGCAGTGATGCTCGAGCTTTCGCGCGAGCGAGAAGGATAGATCAGAAGGTACGGGTAGTGGAGAGAGAGAGGGGGGACGAGGGGAGGGAGAAACGAGAAGAGAGAAAGGAACACCCGCCGTGCGGGCAGGAGAAGGAGGCACGCGGTTGGGAAGCCAGGCTTTGGAGTGGGGGGTGGCGGCCATCTTGGCTAGCTAGCGCATGCGCCGATGGTGGCCCCTTTGACACGTGCCGCCGCGCGCATGGATTCCGTACCCTCTCTCTCGCTCTCGCAGCACAGCCAGCGTCGATGGCCGGCGCTTCGGCTTCTTTTTAATCGATCAATGGTTTTTACGATTGTTTACACGATTGAACTTATAATTTCAATTAGGAACGACGGAGAATTTCACTTTAATGGCTCGGGATGAACGTTTACGAGGCGGCTGATTAGATATTTTGGAGTTTTGCTGAAAGTTATTGTTGTTTCGGATTAGATTATTCATTTTTGAGAATTTAATTGCTGAAACTTGACCTTTTTTACTGTTGATAGCTTTGCACGATTACATAAAACGAATAAAAAGAGTCATTTGAATTAATTTTTTATGATGATTATTTATCTTGGCAATTTCAAAGTTATAAAGACATTTTATCACTCGTAACTTAATTTTTAAGCGATAATTCAAAACAACTACTACAAAGCTCGCTTCACCGATGCACAAACCATCGACTAAGAAGTAAAAGCGATAAATCCAAGCGAGCAATAACGAGCTTGGGAAACAAAGACTAGCTCTACGTGCCCGGTCACTTTCGAAAAGCTCTGTTGTTGCTGTATAGATGCCGCGCATACCAACGAAATTCAATTTGGCGCATCAGTCGCGGAAAGAGTCGGTATACTCGTGTGTGGCTCGCACTGTTTGCAATAAGTACATTTCCGGATCGAGAGCTAGTATACACTACTACCGGCGGCCGGTGCTTCCACTGCAAGCTCCAGAGCCAATAGCAGAAACGCGCTCGCGTGTGCATCGCTCCGACATGGGATAACGCATGGCGTTTGTTATGCGTCAGATAGAACGGGGCAACTGCGCGCGGGCTCATGTACAATACGTTCAATTTATTCCGTCGCAAACAGGGCAGCGTAGTGCAGTTGCCATAAATCCTGATGCGAGCATAACACGGCTGACGTATCGCTTATGAGCTCTCGCGGCTAATTCGATGCGCGTTCGTAATAATTAATAAACTATTGATTCGCTTCCGGCGATTTGCGTTGTAAAATTAACGGAAGTGGATTTTGAAGCGTGATTCGTTCGTTCGTTTGTTTTTTTTTCGTCGAAGAAGCGTCAAGTTAGGTGTATACCGCTTATATACCAGCCGCGCAATCAAAGTTGTAAAACACATTTTTGTCAACGGAAAGCGAGAGTTTACTCGTTAAAAGCTTATAAAACTCTCGAGAACGAGGGGTCCGCTTTATAAAGCCGAAAAAAAAGAATCTCCACGCGGACTATAAAAAAATATATACGAGCCATTCCGCGCCGCGATAAAATCCGCTGAGAGCACGCATATAACGAGACAGCACGCAGGGATTCGGACATCAAACGAATATCTAAAAATATGCATCGATTTAGACATCATCAGAGGCAGCTTAACACGCTCGTAAAAGCCATCGCGCAAGGTCGTCTAATTATTTCTTATAGGCCACACTGAGATGCGGTTCATTCGACTACTGCTGCTTCAATCCGACGGATCGCGCGCTTATTCCTATACATATGATTTTTGCTTCGGAGAGAAATTCCAGTCACTCTCGCTCAGCCAAGAGTATATACAGCGAATTAAAAGAGTGCGCGCGAGCGAATAACCGGTTTTATGCAGAAGCAGCAGGAGATTGACTCTCTCTCTTATATGCGCGCTATCGTCGCTGCTATCTGCATATGAAAAAACGAGGGTAAAAGGCATCGCCGCCGGCGACCGGGAATTATAAAGCAGAATTCGAATAAGAGAGATAGAGTAGGGTTGCCTCTCTCGGGTATAATACACACAAGCTTTTTGAATATACACACGCGTACACGCGATAAATGCAATATTTCGAACAGCGAAACAGAAGCAAAAATGTTTCGGCGGTTTATCGCGAGGATTGTTTGTGTGTGTGTATATGTATTCGAGATATTGTGCAAGGCTGTTTTTGTCGGAGGGATTTTCTCGCGCGTGAACTTTGCCGACGGCTAGCGATATATTTCAGTGCGCGCGTGTTGCCGTAATAAGTGCTGCGCTCCACCGCTGTTATATTAAATGATACTTTGGCTGCGATATCCTGTGTTCGGAGATAGTTTGTGTATATGAAATAATACTCGTTTCGTGTGTATCGCGCGAGCGAAATTAATTGATAAAAAACGAGACGAATGTTCGAATCTTTCGTCACGCTCTCAATTGTGGCTCTGCAGTGTGTAATATACAAACGGCGCAAGCTGAGAGATAACTCTCGCGCATTTAAATAAGCGCATAGTTCATTCGAAATGGCATTTCCATATGTCAAAAACAATGCGATATGCGCAAGTGGAGCTTGCGGGGGTTTCAAAAATGCTAATTTTTCCGTCGTATATACATCACACATCACACTTTTTAATGAAATATATCACAGACCGTCGGAAACTAGTCCACGCCACAACTCACAACAACAAACTTCCAGCTGCTAAAAACTATCTCGGCATGTCCACTTCTCGTCGGCGCAATAACACAGCAGGTACACGCCGAGATTACACCTTCATATCGTCGTACATAAATATAGCCCCGAAAAAGGCCAACTCCCATATACACACACGCAGTAGGAATATCCATATACGCACGCGGTGTACACGCACTTGACTGTCGCGTATACACACATACATACATACACAAACCGACTACGTTTCGTTTCGTTTTCATTCACGTGTGTTTCGTAGTCGGGCCGCGTATCTCGCACCTATATAAAACGCATAAAACGCCGGCTTGGCGGGGGATGGCTGCTGCTGCGCGGCGCGGTGTGGTCCGCCGCCGTCGGATCGTCCTCCTATATACCCTCTCGTCAAGTGCTCGTACGAACGAGAGCAAGAGAGCGAATGTGTATGTATGGTATATAACCCAGCAGTGCGCGGGGGCCTCTTACGTGCTCGGGCCATCCAATAAAAGTTGCCTTTGTTTGATGGCCGACTAAATCGGGCTAGCGGCACCCTAATGCGTCATTACTGTCGAGCTTTACGGGCACCTCGTATCATTTCACTTAGGTATATTGATATGGCAACGAGTTCGCTCGAGAGCCAGCCAGCGAGCCAGCTTCCTTTAAATGTCCCGACGTTTCAGCGTCAACGACTCGCTGCTGCTGCTGCTGCTGCTGGGAAAGCCCGGCGAGAACTTGACGACTACCCGTCGCTGATGCTACTGCTTATGTTGGTGCTCCGGATTATTGCTCCTTATTAAAATCCTCTTTGCACTTCGTTTTCTCTTAGCCGTCGAACGGGACGATGAGGTGACGCGCTCTGCGCTCTCCGTGATTCCGGCGATCGTTGAGATAGATGAGAATGGAGGCCAGTAAATGTGCTCCCAGAGTACTTCTTGAAACGATGATGAGGCGCGCGCGTTATATACGTGTCGGAGCGATTGTTTCATAATTTTATCGCACGTTTAATCGAAGCACGTATTTTTAAATCCATGTGGTTTCGCACTTTCAAAATACTGCGTTCCTGCATTAAACTTTTTGCACTAACTAAATCACTTTCTTCTCACAAAATCAGTCCGTCGGCGACTGTGCAAGCCGAGCGCTCTGAAAACACTGTGTTTTACGAGCGTAGCGCATTTTTATGTCTCCATCATCATTAGTGCGATTCCCATTTCGCTGACACTCGAAGATCGTTTCCTGATGTTTACATTTTCAGTCAGTCGAGAGCGTTTGTCATGGCGTTTAACAGCGTAACGGGAAATTTTCTAAAATAGTTTTATTGCGCGCGACGGCGACAACTCGCAGTGCCCTAAAACGCTCGTAAAAATACGCCTCGTAAAAGCTGCGAGATTACTTTTTACGATTCGCCGCTCTCGCTATATACCTGTCCACGAAAAATGAAGACAGGTATTTGCGAAATTTGTGGGAGAGAGGTCCCGTTTTGCGTTTCGTCTATATCGAGCGTTTTTCACAACTGGGTCACTGGAGTGTTCTCGAATATTTTGAGCCCGTGAGGTTGCTTTTCAGTTGAGTTATAACACTGGCATTTTTTATTGCGGGAAACTTTTGAGCTTTTAGCTTGACACTCTTGTCTTGAATATGTCGTAGGAATTTACGTTCTTAACAAGAAAATACAAATTTTTGTGTATGATAAACAAACTGTATGTTTATTGTTGATTTAAAAAGTTATTATTCAATACCATCTTCTATAAATGTTAGCAGATTTCATTATGAACTCGGCATAGATACTATCGACTTTATAATCATCAGCAATATTTGCTTAGCTCAGCCGAAACCAAGCTTTCACTCTGTTTATTCAGTTGTCACATTTTTGCGAGCAAACAATTATCGAAATGGAATACACAGATATCACTCTCGTCTCAAAAAGCAAACCCCTCGACACAAACTTTCAACAACAACGTATCCTCAGCTATACAACCCCATCATAGCGTCGCAAAGGCTCCGAACGCGGTGCGCCATTCGCCGTCCGACGGCAAACGAAAGCTCGTGGGTTCCGCTTCGCCAGCCAAACTCTTGCTCACATCTCGCGTAAAACTCTTGGCAACGCGACTCACAACTCGGAAAACGAACTCAGCCACCGGAAAGCCGAAACGTCTTGTTGGCGGAACGTCTGGAAGGAAACTAAAGTCGGCAACGTCGTGGGAGTTAACCCCTCTGCCGAGCCTTCGCTCGCAACCCGACCATCCTCGTGTCCTTCAGGGCCTTAGACGACGTCGAAAAAAAAGAGGCACAATAAAAGCTAGGCTCTGTGTACGAAAAAAAACGGGCCCAGCGTAGGTATAGCTCGCTTCACGAGGTCAAGGCTTTCGGCCGTCGGATCGGCACGAACCCTCGTTTATATATGACCCCTCGGTCCGAGCCGGGAGCGCGAATATTCCAAACGCAGTGTCACCCCGTTGGCCTTTTATTTTTTTAACCTGCCGCCTGTACAACCCTTGGGCTAATAGCCCGCCACACTGTTGCAGGAAATGCGCGGTACTATTGTCTCTCGGCTTCTTTAGGGGACCGCAGCCTTGGGACATTCTCCTCGGGGTAATTTTCTCGGCGGGTAGGCTTTTTTACGGGCCCCCGCTTTTTTTATTTTCTTCTCCTGAAAGACGCGTGTTTAAGGAAGAGGGACCTTGGCCGCGCGGTGATTTTTTTACAGCCCTTCCGTACTACACGCTGCGGAAAATCCAAGCCGAAGCGTGACTCCGGAAGGTAATTGCAGGGTAGCAACTCGAAGATACACAAAGCGCCAGGTAAAAAGATGGAAAAAAGCGCGTGGGGGAGAGGGCGTAGTGCCGGCGTGGAAATATCGGCAGTACGTGTCGCGATTTTCAGCTGTGCAGTAGTTGTACTTTCCGCAGTATCGAAGATACTGTTTTGGCTGTAGTTTGGAAGAAAGGAGTCGACTTGGATATTGCGCGATATTCGAGAGAGACACAGAGGAAAAGGTATAATACACCATAAAACTTTTACGCGTTTTTGAAATACGTTCTGGAACGCTTGTGCATTACAAAACGGGCGCTTTATCTTATACACGAGCATACGTTGAAATGTGAAACTATACGAGGGCGAAGGTATAACAACAAAGAAAGTTCTGTTTACAACGGAAACTCACTCTGGAGAGCGGGAAAACTCGTTGAAAATATACACCCGCGGCGACGTTTCAAAGAAAAGAACAGCGTTCTATACTCGCAACTCTCAAAACACACGCTATAATATAATCGCTTCATCCTCTAAGACATTCTCTGTCCCCGAAACTGCAAGCATCACACATAGTCGCGTACACATAACCGTAACTCAGATCCAACGCTTTAATAAATCCGTAACTTATCCGGCCGCGATAAACCAGGGGCATTTTTACGTCACGGAAAATCGCGCAGCGCGCGAAAACAGCAAATAACCGCACCGTCGCCTTTTCAGGCGCAAGCTGCACGTGTATATATATTTGCTCTCTCGCGCTACACGAATATAATCTCTATACTCGCGCGCATGCAGTGGTATAAAATCCAGCGGAGAGCTCTCGCGCGCCCGCGCAGTCTCCGAGTGATGAATTTAATTATTCTCATCGCGTGTGCCCTCGCGAGCATATATATATACGTATATACACTCGCGAGTCGAGTGTATTTACGAGGCAGATAAAAGTTCGAGCGTCTAAGGTTTATCGCGAGCACCGATCACCAGCGTAGTCCTTCTTTATGCGAGTTAACACACACACACACACGTATCGTGTATATACCTATTTCGTAGAGCGACTTGGAGTTCTCTAGGTTTGGGATTGTGTCGATCGCATATAGCGTGGGAAGGATAATGCTTTATTTTTCATATCCGCACGAGAACGGAGTTGGGGAGCTTTATCGCGATAGACCTACTGCGTATGCAGTGTGACTGTTGTTGGGATTTCCTTGATGGAAATCGCGCTTTGGGGGAGGTATTGCTTTTCCAAACTCTTGTACGGCTAGGAATGTTTTATAGATAAATCTTACAAGCGAGAGAGCGATAAATAAAGCTTGCAGAGATGAAATCAATTTTCTATTTGTTTATATATAATTGCGAGACAAAGGTTTTATACTCACGAACGCTGGAAGTTCAGTAGTACAAACTACGTGCGGTCGTATAATGTAGATATACTCACCTGAAACAAAAACAATTATCTATAATACAATAAAGCTCACTATCTTCGAATCTATATCACTAGAATGATTAGACCTGCTGACTGTTATTATTACTCCCCATCTTCTTTACGATCATTGTGTAATTCGATATACAGGCGCAGGCAGTACAATTCGCGAATCTAGATAAATCAGACGTGAAAAATCCTCTAACAACTTGTTTATTGCCAATTACCACATAATCTAGTTACGGCAATACGACACACCTTCGCAATAACGAATAACCTGCACCCACAGAACTCCCATAGAGATCGAGTCGCTGCAAACAACACACGGCCGTAGAAGGATGCCGACGCTCAAACTCGCACTTTTAATTCGATCCCCGAGCAGCCGTGCGGATTAAGATATCCGGAGAACACACTGTCTCTCTCTCTCTTTCGCGAGAGACGGATCATACGAGCGAGTCATCTAGATAAGCTCTCGCGCGCGGCCTGATTGATAACCGCGATAAAGCGTTATGCGGACTTTATGTCAGTCGGGAGATCGGCCGAGATTGTTTCCCGCTGCGCGCACTTTGCGAAACCGAGAGATTCGCGCGCGTGTGTGTGTCGGTTGTAATAAAATCCTTTTTTCTTCGAGTCATTCTTCTCTGCGTCGTCGTTGTCTGCACTTTTTCGCGCGGCATTGAGAAACGACGCGATTTTTGCACAATTTCGAGGAGCTTTGCGTCACCTCGTGTTTTCGAGCCGAGAGTTATTGCGTTCTCGCGTATAATATATAAAAACAAAGAGAATTATGGAAAGAATTGTGGGAGTGGATCGAAAGTTGGTATTTCGAGGATTGTATTATATTAAGGTTTATCGGATGATTCAGTGATATGTATATACATTCCGGGCTATCGGCGAGTCGCATTGCGAGGTGCCCATTATTATTGCTCCGATATAGAGAGAGGTGTAGTGGATGTAGGTGCTCGATATTAATTAACCAGATAAGAGTATAGGTATATTAGTAGGAGGACTCCGCTGATGTAGCGTTTGCTTATTAAACAAGCACAAAACGAGAAAGTACATGTATCTATAACAAACGGCATAATTGAATACAATTAAAATTAGACCCGCATCAGCAATGTTGCTTTGAATCATTCGAAAATGGGCTTAATTCCATCGCATAAAAGCCTGCGTCGTGGATAAAACGAAAAGCCTCGTTATCATCTCGCCGCATGCAGGCTGCTCTCACTCTCGCGAATAATTCACATTTCGAAATTCATTAGCGCCGATATCTCGTTTTGCCGTTCATTTAGCTCACTCGCGTAACGTACTGTTTAACGCCCCCCTGCTACATATATACCTATATACGCAGTCCCGCTCCATTATATCGCGAAAGGTTTTCGCCCGGCTGGGTAATTAGCGGCCCGGTTATATTATCGGATATACGCGCTTGCACACACCGAGAGAGAGAACCGCTGGCATCAGGAAGGTCGGAAAAGCACTGTTTCCTCTTTTACGGCTGACCGTATATTTTTGCGTTCTTCACGCGTATACATCAATAGAGGATCGTTGCAGTGTACGTGCAGCAGTAGTGTATGTGGCGCTGCTGGTGGTGGTGGTTGGTCCATAACGCGAGGTAGTAACTAACCGGATTCCGGCCGTGTGCGGCTTGGCTCGCGCGCGCAAGCGTGCACAGAGAGCGTAGAATATGGGGAATCTATGGGCTCATATCCGCTGCGAGAGCAGCCCAGCCGTACACTAGCCAAATGGACGCGGCAATAACGGCCCGTTAACGCTAATTCGCGGAATTCTGATTGACGACGCCGCCGCCACCGCCGCGGAAGCTGTGCAGCTTTGCACACACGCGCACACACACAGAGTAGGTATATATAGTAGTAGTAGTAGTGGCAAGAGAGTATTGTGTTGGGAAATCGCGAAAATTCTCCGCGAGTCTCGTATGCGGAACACGCGCGCGTAGTTATCGATTTGCAGCAGCGGCGGCGGAGCGCGCGTGAGCCGAGAGGCTATTTTCGGAAAATAAAAATCATTCTGGAATTATATATGGTGGAAAGCTATTTTTCCAAGGGATTCTGGGCTTTTTTTCCCGACTGCAACGCTTTGGGGCTATAGAGAGCTGATTTTTTGCCTTAATGGAACGTTAGGATTTGGTTCGGGAATTCTCTTTATGGGCCAAATGAGATTTTTGTATCAACAGTACATTATAAGCGAGAGGAATGTGCTTTTATCTTTGATTTTCCTTTTGCCATTATTTTGTGGTATACACGCCCAATAACGGCATGCTAATGCTTCGTTTTATAGGGACACTCCATTACGAGCTGATGCAATCGTGTAGGAAAATGCCGGCCTTCTGCCACGGCAAAATAATTTCCATATATGTCACACAGTCTGAAAATTATTCTTTTAATTTAACAAGTGTATCCCCTCCACGAAAACAAACACTATTACACAATGAAAAGCGCATTCCCAGCCCCATAAAAACCGTCATCAGAGGCGTCTTGATCGGCAATAACAGCAATCGCACCTCGACGCAACAACAACGGCATATAACACACGACCCCCCAGAGACTCTCGTTCGCGAAAAAAAAGCAACGCATACATCCCGAGCAGCGGCAAAGATCGCAGGACTGTATATAGCCAGCAAGCCATACATTATATCCTCCCCCTCTCGGCCTCAGTATTTTTTCCACGTCGACACACCCCGCGCATATCGAATCCCCCTCTCGCTATGGCTCGTACACTCCAGTGTGTAATGGGGTGACGATCGAGATGGCCGACTCTAAGCCTCGGACCGTCGCTTGATTTAGCTCCAAGCCACCCCCTCGCACACGGATCACCTTTTCTATCTCGCCTCCATCTATGTCCGATTTTCGCCTCGACTCTTACACGTATGTGCTGAGAAAATACGAGGGGGTCCGGCGAGTGGCGAATGAAGTTTTTTCTCTCCTGCGCGTAACTTCGGTGTCGCTATGGGGTGCGCCAGCGCGTGTGTAGTGAATGTGCGCGAGAGTAACTGTGTATATTATATCTCTCGTTCGTTATCGAGACTTATATGGGGGGTATTATCGCCGGGGAATTCGCGTTATACGAGCTGTATACTTTGCTATTATGTACCTGTCGGGTTGAGTTGGACTTTCGAGGTTTATACCGAGTGTTGTACTTTTTTTCTGGCTGCTCGTAGAAAATGCCGGAAGACATGAATAATATTGTTAGTATAGGGTTCGTTGGGATTTTTCGTTTGTTTACGAAGCAATGCTGTCCTGATAAATTGAACGATATTGCTCTCATTTGTTGTAAACGAACTGATGCTTATAAAAACTAAAATTTCCCAGTAAAACCGTGACTGCGCATCTCGCTTTATTATAAAACCTTGTTACACGCAGAAAGCGAAATCCTAATTAGGACGACACGGCGCGGTCGCGACTATCTAAAATCTTTGGAACGGCGAGTAGCAGCGTTTTAGCAGACACGTATTCATGCCGCCATGCGCATGTAGTTGTTCTCACTTTTGCACGACGTTTTCGCGCTCTGCATTATGCAAAATTTCAGGTAGACTCGTAAAAACCCCTCCACGCACGCGGAGCTCGTTCGTCGCCATATTTAGACTACTGGAACGCTGCCGCGCGAGCAAGACTAGAGAATGAGATAAACGCGCGACTCGCTCAACTGCTTGGCGATGCTGATCTTCCAAGAAAACTCGTATAAGTTTCTCGAGTGGGCTGTTTCGCATCGTTCTTTTTTTTTCTTCTTATTTTTCAACTCTGATCTCAGCGGCGTTATAACGACGTTTTATTTGAATATATTTGCGAGCGGCGAAATAAGATCTCGAATCGATAAAAAGTCCTTGTTTTCGGTCGCGCGGCTATTAATCTACTTCTTTGTCCGAGCGATTCCTGACGAGAGATTATACATAATTTTCGTGAAGTTTCGAAACACGTTGAAATATTTATAAATTTTGCAGAAGAAGCAATCTAGCCAATAGACGACACCACACACTATCAGACACCAGCAGTAGTACACAATATACACTAGCAATTCCACGATCGCCGCCGGCTGCAGATTAGAAGTAGCCACACCACGGCGTCGTCGGCTCGATGATCTCGACGGCGGTGGCAAGTGCACACAGCCCCTCATATACACATACAAGTACACACACTCGCGGGCTAATATTGCCGGATAAGAGAGAGAGAGAGAGCGCTCGCAGTGCGGACCCAATTAAAAGGCTAATAACAAGTCGCCGCTGGCTCGCGAGCTTACACGCGCCGCCCGTTAAATTAACTCTTTTTTATTGGCTCTATACGCTCTTCTCGAGCTGCGATATTTCCTCGATAAGGGCTGCCG
Source organism: Cecidostiba fungosa (assembly GCA_900474305.1). Classification (NCBI taxonomy): domain Eukaryota; kingdom Metazoa; phylum Arthropoda; class Insecta; order Hymenoptera; family Pteromalidae; genus Cecidostiba; species Cecidostiba fungosa. The sequence continues at coordinate 155,005 of UCOJ01000095.1, read as the reverse complement.
CCGCCGCGTAAGAGATCGACGATCACGAAGTAGCAGACGCGCAATTTTCGCTTTCAATTAACGGTCGTCGGCAAACGATTTCTCGAACGGCTGTATACCTATATACTCGCTTCGTCTTCCAGTTGCGCGAGAGAGCTTACCGAGTCACGCGTTACAGCGATCATCGTGATGATGATGATGATGGTGATGGCGAAGAAGCTACGAGAGAGAGAGAGAAGGATGTTAACGATCTCCGCGCTGGATTATCGCCATTTGCAGCCGAACGATTCAGGGTCAAGGAGCTGCTGCCGACGCGTTTGATGGATAATTTTTCTGCGGGTCGAGTGTATATATGTATATAGTGATGATGGTTAAGTGAAAAGAGGAGCGAAGGGTTAAACTGTTTTCGCGCGTAATGTGTGCGTGGATATGCTGCAGCTGGCGATCTCGGGGTATGATTGTGTGTATTATGGCTCTCGATCGTATACCTATTGAAGCTGTCGAAATTACTTCTGGATTTTATGTGTTTAAGAAAGATCCGTAATTGAATGCGTTTACGAGAAGCTTCGAGGCAAGTTTCATTCGTCCGAATTGACTTTTGAGTAAAGAGCTCAAGAGAGTAAAAAGCTCGTTCGTTACGTATTTTCACGATGATATTGTTGAACCTCGTGAATTTTTTTCAGCATGGAAATTTCTATGCATGCGCGATTAATTTTCGAAATAGCAGCGCAATGAACGCGAAAAAAGTGAGCCAAACTATGCGTGTAATCACCATATCCAGCACCTTTGAAAATTCCAGGCTAAGCAAAAAATTACCATTTTACTCTCTCTCTCTCTCCAGCTCTCGCAACGTTTGAACAGAACACACGTATCTAAATTTACTGTAAATTTAAAAAAAATCTCCGATCTCTCGCGTCATTTCTACACTACACGCACGTCACACGCATGAAAAAAAATGTCGCTTCTCGCATCCCTTAATCCGAAATTTACACGCCTGACAAATCGGCATATTTACAACAGTACGTCGCGTATAATACAATATATATCTCCGACATGCGTCTAATCGATCGTGAAATATCACCGGTGGACGCGCGCTTTTAACGGTTAAAAAAACGCGTGTGTATATCATCATACACAGTAGTAGCGTATAAAAGCCAGCGGAGACGAGTGGGCGCGGGGGGGTTCATTAGCATCTCTCTTATTTCGAAAGAAGGAGGAGCACGGTGAGCAAATTACGCGCTTTATGAAGTCCCAAACGAGGCGCACGTCACTCGACACGTTTCCTCTCGAGTTTATGCGGACGTGCTCCCGGCTGTTTATGTGCACTCTATTATATACTCCTTTCGATTGCAGCCACCGCGCACACAAGTATAGCGTCTGGATTGTCTTCTACTCTCGGCTGAACTTTTCTTGGCACAGCCGCTCGACGATTTTGCAATTTATAAGCGGCCTACTGGTATTACGTTGCAGTTATTATGGGTGTAGTAAGTATGTACGGACACGTTGCTGTGATGTTTTCCTCGGATAAACCTTTCGAAAGTTTTCGGTAAGAGTTGTGTGCTGGCTGTTTGTACGTACGGGGTCATTACATAAGTCAACTATGAGCGTTTGAAATTTTTAGTCTTATCGTGTAGTTATAATTTTGAGTGTATATAAACGGAAAATTATATCATTTTATAACGACGAGTAGCACACGCTTGCGTCCACTCGGCGTTACGACAGCACGATCAACGAATCAATTTGAATAACAGCAACGTCTCTTGCTCCCTGAACCCAGTATTAATAAGATTCAAGCTGCCCAGTTAGAAAGTCTAGACGACATCCCCGCTCCTCCTGTGAAAAAAATGTATAACTCCTCGGCGTCTTTTCACTTTTCTCTCGTAATTCACGCGCTCAAACGACGCATTTAACTTTCGTCAATAGACAGCATCTCCTCTCTCTCAAAGAAGTCGCCTCGTTACGCTCTCTTAGAGCAAAATGCACACTATACCGCGCTGCTGATTCGAAAGTTTACGAGGCGCGCGTAAAGTACTGTACGCGAGACGTGTATACGAGCCCCCGTAGATAATACGTGATTGCACGACGCGCGGCAGCAGCACTTGTCAGTCTGATCTTCGCCGACGAGAGAGTATAGCAGCTTTTTGCTGCTCGGTTTTTCGCGGCCGAGAGAAGCGAGAAATCTAATGCGTCGTCGTCGACGATTTAGAGGACTGCTTTTTATAGACTTCAAACGCGACGAGATGCGCTGCGCTGACCCGGAGAGGAACGGACTGTAGGGAGAGAGAACTCAGTTGGCTGGTGGATCGAGGAGACAAAGAGGGAATGAGACGTGTTTGTTTGTATTGTTTTTGGAAAATTTATATCCATAATTTCGAGGAAGTTTCTAATTATCACCATATCAACACATGTATAGACGATTTTATCTCTTAAAGTAACATTTTTACGTTAAATTATTCACGTTTTCGAAGCTTGATAAAGCAAAAATCGAAGCAAAAAGCCCACAAGCATCAGCAGCGTGAAAGAGCGTCTTTCAAGCCTCTATCTCGCTCGCGGAAGATTCCCGAGGCCAGATAAAGGGCGAGTATATAGCAAGCGAAGCGAGCCGAGAAAAATCGGCTGCTCGCACGTGTGCACATGCACATACTTCTTTACCATACACACACACACACACATACACCTCCACATGAGAGACCTGAAGCGCAGCCTCTACGCTTCTCGAATGCATTAATCACCCTTCCCCGCGGCGCGGCATACACGAGAGCGCGCCGCGGTGCGCATCGCTAATGCGCCTCCCCCTTTTCAGCTCTCTCTCTCTCTCTCTCACTCTCTACGTGTCCTCCTCCCGCTGCTGCTCCTCCTTCTGATGCAGCAGTGCCGCGTCTTATCCCCTCGACTATACGAGGGAAAATTTTTTCGTGAGCTCGCGTTGCAGCAGCAGCACACGAGAGAGAGAGATGGGGGGAATAGGTATGCAGATCGGGGCCGATTTATCGGGAGATCGGGGGAGAATTATGGGGGATGTTCGTCGCGCCGCGCGGCGTTGCGGCTCTTGATGCATGAGGTCGGCGCATTTTTTCCGGGATATGGCGGCGAGTTTTATGGGATGAGCAGCTTTGTTTTAATAAAGACATTCGAATCGTAAAGTTGCTGCGTTTTTAATAAAACTACGGTTTTTATTGTCGGACCATTTTTGCTCGACGTCAAGTGCGCATAACTGAAGAAAAATTAAGGCCAACGATTTATCTGGGACGATTCGTTTGCAGTCTCTCTCTCTTTATAAGTGAATAGGAATTTCATCATCACCGCGAGTAATTAGTCGAGTCATAAACTCCGCGCTTCTTATGCTTTACGGGCGCTGTTAATTTAAACGTTGATATATCTCTCGCACTACACGTCGAGGAAAGGAGAAGTATGTATATAATACACAAGTAAAAGCCTCCTGTTAACCGAATAAATGCAAGCATTCAGCATAAAGTTCTTATCACCAAAGGAGAGGAGGCTCGTGTCCCTCGACTCTGCAGCCGACCGATCTCGATAGACCTCGTGTAGAAAGGAGGGAAGAAGCGAGTGCATCAGCAGGCACACGCTGCAGAAACTTTGCGATGAATAATTCAGCGCGCGCGCGCGATTCAAACTTGCTTTTTGCCACTGCCGCCACAAGGGCGATCCTTCTTCTTTTTATTCCTCTCTTCTCTCTCTCTCGTCCTCCCTACCTTTTTATTAGCGAAATTGCATTCCCGCGTGCACGCAGCATTCGCACCAGTGATTATAAATCTCTCGTGCGCTTTAATATTCGATTTTCATTTTCGACGCGCGGCCAATGAGTTTTGCGCGTGAAATACGAGCTCGCTTCGTTTTACGCTCTCTCTCTCGCGCGTAGCGAATGAATTTTTGCTCCGAGTTCTCTTTTCTGCGTGTACTGTGTATAGCACACGTGTCTTTGTGAGCGCGAAAATATTTACTGTTTCGGGTGGGTGGTATATAGGTGCAGCGATAAACTGTCGAACCTTGAGAGTGTGTACTGGGGGATATCTAGAGAGAGTCTTGTACGGAGATAGGGATAGAATTACAATAACACCGGTGTGTTTTACATAATATATTATATGCACCGCCAGCTCGAGATTAATCACGGAAATGATCTTTTGAATACAAAAGAAACTCGTGAATTTGTTGAGGCGTATTTCATATCGCTGGAAGTGCAGCTTTGCATGCGCGAGGTAGGCTTTTATTGTTGCGGGAATTTACGACGTTTGTTGGAAAAATTGAAAGAGAAATTAAAATTGTTTATGAATGTTAATAAAGGCAGCAAAAAGTAGTCCCGAGATATTAATCCTATATAAAAATTATCTTCCTTCGCTCAGTCGCCTTCTATATTTAAAAAAAGCGTGAATCACTCTCCCCGCAGCAGCATTACTCACAGAATGCGCACTGCGCCATCGCGAATCCTTTTATCGCTAAAAGCCGCGGCAACCTTCTCAACGTATGCACATAAAAGCCTTCAACAATCCGTTTCGCGCGCTTTGTCCGTAGCGCAATATGCCCACGCGCTCTCTCTCTCTCTCTCTCGAAAAACACGAGAGCAGCTCGGACGTGCATCACGAGCGAGCTCATCCGCGGGCGCAGCAATTCACGCGAACGACCGTTTATATCCTCGAGCCGTCATCTGTCGTTGCGCGACGCGCGAGAAAAGTCATAGCATGTAGGTGAATGCGCGTCGTTAACGGCGCTTCGTTACTCTTTCGCCGCGAGGCTAAAAGGGAAGAAAGAAGAGAAGATTGACTCGAGCTTTATATATACCATCGACACAGGTATATATGTGGTTGTATTAGCGGGGTTAAGGTACTCGGAAGAAGAAATATTTCTGAGAGAGAGAGGCATTGCGTGGTCGAAGGTATATATACGCGAGATCCTCTCGGATCATATTCTTATTCTTAACGAGAATGTTTTATGCTCAGATGCTCATCATTTATCTACGCTGCGAGTGTGGCTCTCTGTTGTTGTTGATCCTCGTAGTGTTATCCGAGTAGCGTGTGGAGAGAGCTCGAGGGGGTAGTGCTATTGTTATCTTGAACAGGAAATGATGTTAAAATTTTTAGTGTGTAGCTATATTATACTATACCCGTAGTTTTCGCCACACTCAGATGTACCATAAAGATTATCAAATTTTCTCACTTGGAAAATAAATGATTCAAGAGCAATTTTTTACTTTTCAGATTCACCATCACCAGAGGAGGAGTCGCACAAAAGCGAACCAGCTGAAACACACGGTATAGAACACCACTGGCACGTATATACGAGTCCCGCAGCATCTGGCTCGCAACGAAGTAAAGGAGTATAGTGTGCGATAGGAGGCTTGATGTATCTCGCACTTAGCCGCGTGTCTTGCTGCGGCCACGAGCTTTATGTTCCTCCCGGCTGCAGTCTGAGCGAGCACGTACATGGGGTGTAGATATCGTTGTCCGTCCTCGGGATCTCGGCCCATTCGTAATTGTCCTCGCGCTCGCTTGTTGTGTGCGAGGAAATCGGACCTTTCGCTTCGCGCGCCAAGTAGTAGGAAAGTCTTTTCGGAGAGAAAGAGAGAGAACGTAAATTCGAATGAGAGATGGATCCCTCTCGTCTCGCTGCAGCTGGCTTATCAAGTGGCTAGAGTTACCTGGGCTTTAATCATATTACATCCTCGTAAAAATCCGCAGGAAAGCTACTTCGTTAGCAGTCCTTGTACTCGCGCCTCGTAAAGCTCTCTCGCGAACACCATTTTCCTCTCGAATACTCTCGGCTCGACTTATCTGCACGTACACGTAGCGCAAATCCGACAGGACATCTCTCACGGCGCTCCCTGCTCTTGTTCAGCTCTCTCTCTCTCTCGTGTATACGTTGACTCCCATTTCTCACCCCCGGATCTTCGATCCTTTGCTCGTGCAAACATGCGGAGCTTGTTCGCGCACAATGAGGGTGGAAGATGTACATTTCGTCATGGCTTTACGCGATTCTATGTATAGTCTCTTGTTTCGACGCAGGAAGTACGCGAGTATATCGTATTCTCCTATTTTTAGTCTTAGCGCGTGTTGTTTCTTCAAGTTTTTCTAAGTCTCTTTCCTTTCCTTCGCACACGCGCCGAAGACATTATTTCTCTCGTCGAGCTGTATAGTGTGCTGTATCCGGGACCACCTGGAGGCCGCGGACGTACTCGAGCTTTTTTTCAAGTGTCTAACCTCTAAATTGACAACCCCTAATACTCTGTATACACAGACACCGGGTGAATTTACGGAATTCCTGGCGTATACGTACACGATCTCCAGTTCTCTCTCCGCCGCCTCTTTATAAGTGTCATCGTTTCTCTTGCGTCGCTCTTTTACCTCTTACTGCGGCCCTTTCTTTCGCTCTTCCTTTTTTATGCTTGGCTTTCCAGCTAGCCTCGGGGAAAGGTCAAGAGAGGCAGGTATACGTCGTGTAGAGAATTATTCCTGGTCTCTCTCGCTCGATAAAAGAATGCGTGGATGTATACGGTTTTCGGAATTTCATTGGTCGCGTTCAACGGACCACTCGACATACCACTCGATAAATCTCACCGCTTCTCTTCCGACACGATTATTCATGAACAGCTTTCCCAATCATTCGCGTTTATAAAGAAGCTCCCAATGTATATACAATCGCAAATCGAATCATCTTCCGGTATTACAACTGCCGAGGTGAAACATATTGTCCGCGTCCGTTTAAACAGTACATAGCTCGGTGTCGGGGAGAAAATCCAATAGCACGTGTATAACGACCAGCGTCGGATACAGAGAGGAAGCTTCGAATCCTGCGGCCGGCTGTTTTCTCTAACGCCACTTCCAGGGGCCCGTTTTACGAGGCAATAAAACCGCCGTCACACAGCAGCAGCTTTAGCCGTCGGCTCCGCAACTGCCTTACTATACACGCGCGGCCTGTCACTCACTTCTCCTCTCGTCGTCGTCGTCATCGGCGAACGCTTCCACTTCGGATAATGACTCTGCACGCTCGTAAAATTAGAGGCGCGAACAAATTTGATCCTCTCGCGACGAGCGTACTACAAAGCTGCTCTGTATCTATACGTATATAGGGCCGATGAAGATATCTTCTTCTTTTCTCATGCCCTTTTCAAATAATCACCGCGATTGTTCGGACTGCGAATTTTAGAGGCGTGCGAAGAAGTCTCGGGGTCGGTTTATGGGCTTACGCGTATATGTAACGATTTCTTTTTCTGTTATTTTATATGTCGACATGTGCGCGCGTCACGACTAGAAGTAGTATAGTCGGATTTTTTGTGCGGCCAGAGACCCTTGGTAATCCGGTAGTTCACGATGTTTGTTCAACAACGAGTTGAGCAGTATACGTCGAAAGTGCGGTGCCCTGAATTTTTTTTTTTGCTTCATTCCTTTATTCAACCATTCGTTTGTTTAACTGATGTAAATCTTTCATCGCACAAAAATCGTCGCGGCGCTGCCATTTTCTCTCTTCCGAAATGACATACCATCAAAATTCAAGAATACACCCCTCATCCCTATACTAAGGCAATGAAATCCCACAAAATCACGTAACATATGGAAAAACAACCGATCCATACTGCTCGCCAGCATGAAAATTCAATGAAACATTCTCTAAATTAATATTATACAGCAAACGGCGCGGAACGGCCGTACAGTTAAAATAAAAAGCCAATGAAGACAATACCCCGCGAAGAAGTCATCTCTCCGTGCCCTCCATACCATAATATAATACACCAAGTAAGGAAGCTTATGCGAGTAGTAGCAGCACACGTCGACTACGTTACACACATACATATAGCAGCAGGCGTTCGTTTCGCAGCCCCCGCGCCATTATGATAATAAGGCGTCGTTCGGAGGATTAGAATAGGAGTCGCGCTGCAAGGCTTATTAAGACTTAAATTGGAAGAGCCCGCGGGGCTCTAAGAATAAGAAGAAGAAGAAGAAGCTAGAATATATATGTACATATAAAAGAAGCGCACATGCATGCGGGGATGGTGCATCGCACGGCATTATGGCCGCCTCTCGCGTGTGCTTCTCCGTCTCGGACGGGGTCGAGGACATCCATCTTCCCTCTCCAGGGCTTATCTTCGCCCCCCCCCCCTTCCTGACCCCTCGTTCCATCTACGTCTCTCCCCATACATACACACACGGTCTTCTCTTTCGCTCGCGTTTCTTTGCTCTGATCCCGAGGGGAAGGCCCTCTGTGGCTTGTTCCATTGCCGGAGGGAAGCCGGCTTTGTACACGCTCTGCTTCTTTTTCCGTGATGCTTTTTTTTTTGCTGCTGAATTCCTTTTTTTCGGCAGCACATACGGGCTCTTCTCATAGTGCGATACATTTTAGATATTTATAATTCTTCGGCGGCGTTGTTGTTGCTGCTGCTGCGCTTGCCGTGAGCTGCATTATACATGAAGTTGAGAGAGAGAGAAAGAGCGCGTTTTTGGAATTCGCGCTAGGGAGGCCGTTGTCGTTCGTCAATGATGGAGTACGAGTTGAAAGTTTTATCAACGTTTTCATAGTTTATTCGCAATCTTCGCGTGGTAGTTGTGTCTCTCTTTTTTATACGATACTCTACGTGAAGTGCTATTTATGCAAACGACGTTATGCTTCGAATTCACGATAATATCAAATTTTTCAAGCGTCTCAAAAGAATTATACGACGGGCTCACGGCTATCTGAAAATAAAACGCATGCGTCATCCTTATAAAACCCAAAATATTTCGTAAATATATCTCTCCCGCAGAACAATCGAATTAAAACGTTAAAATCAGCTTAAACAAACACATTCACACAGCTCAAATTTCCCATGCAGCGGTAGTCGGCTGAATTATAGCCCGGATTATTATCCGTCTGCATGGCTTTTTGATATTTCATACGCAGTCGGAAAACATATCCAGAAAGAGAGTAAACCAGATCTAGTGTACGACTTCTCTCTCTCTCTCGAGGGTGTGCGAGAACGAGATATACATCCAACTAGAACAGACGAAACGCAAACGTAATCCCACTCGGTCGAATCCTCTGGCGCTCGCGCAGCAGTCGTATCGTAGATTCGGATTATCTTCTGTCATCTGCATGTTTATGAGCTTCTGCCTTGCCCTGATTGCACATCGCGCAACGCACACGCCCCGCAGGAGCGTAGGAAGCGCAATGGCGCGAAATACACACGTATTATAATTTACACAGCATCCTGCATCTCACGTACTTGTATTGTATATCCATGTTATTCTATACATCGATACCTTATTTTCAATTCGACTCAGGTATAATACATATAATGCACTACTTCGAAGACATTCTTCTTTTTCCGAAGCTACACACACGCTCCGGATAATCTTCTGACTTTATAAAACCCGATAATTTTCGCGGAGAGCTCTCTCGCTTTAGTTCCGCCGCAAATAGAGGGGAGATAAACATCCGCTACACACACTCTTTCGCTCTCCCGCATTTTTTCGGGGGGTCGTTCTTTTTTCCTTCCGAGAAACGCTCACCTGCCGCGGCGCGGCGATGATGGTCGCTGATTAATTCGCGATTGGTCGGAGAGTAGTGCGTGTGTAGCGACGACGCGACGATCGCAAATTGCCTACTCATCGCGTAATAGCGGAGACGTGATGCTTCTTGGTTATGGTGTCGAGAAGACGAGTCCACTTTTGCTCTGATGCGCTTCTCTTCAATAACAAGATCACGGCTATACACTATATACAGCGCCGACGTGAAAAAATCGTAGTAGTTGCGGCAAGTTTTATGCTGATGATCTAAGGATGATTAGTTGGCTGCGAGTAGCTTGGAATTATTATTTTTTAATGTGAATTAATTCGATGTTAAACCAGGTGCTTCGGGGCTATTAAAAAGCTTATCTTAATGCGCTGTGCATGGAGTTTTTAATTTTATCAGAAAAATTATAGGTATAATACGCTGCGAGAGAGAGAGAGGAGACAAAAAGAAGGAAAGTGATTTTTAATACTCCGGAGGCTTTATTTTATCGCGTGGCTAAAGCGACGTAATAGCGTTCGGTTTTCGCTATCGCGGCTATCATCTTTGCTGCGTCGATATTGTCGGATATCAGCATCAGAAAAAGTGCGCGCGCACGCGATGGAAGATCTTTCATCTCGCGTAATTGCGCAAGCTTTTATTCGACGCAACGTTCGGAAGTAATAATTTTAAAGCAGCGAAATTTATTATTATACAAAATAGAAACAAGCACTCGCTAAAAATCTAAAAACAAAAAGCTATAGTCAGCAGAATAAGCGTCGAATCGAGCGAGAGAGAGAGAGAGAGCGTCGTTGCTATCATTGTCTCGGTCATACATCACGACACGCTGTTATTTTCCAGTTGGCTTTCCACTTGCACTGCGATGCCGCGCTGCAGCTTTAGTCAACATTCGGAAGCCATAGCATTTTATCACAGCCATTCAAACCCCATTGGCCGTGCAGTAGAGATACCGCACATATCTATATACATCCCTGGATGCCGCTGCTGCTGTTCTCTCTGCATCCCTGCGTTCGCAAAGCCCCGGTTGAATTTCGCGTATATAAACCCACGCCCCTGGAGAGGAAAAATCGGCCGGAAGGTAAACAGATCGTTGAGCCCACGCGAAATCTCTCTCGGTCTCTGTCATTGAGCTACCGTGTGCTGCGGCGTCTATGGCGCACTTTGAGCGATTCGACGTTAAGATAAGCTGCTGCTGCTGCAGTGTATTATATCCATTACAAGATGGATGCGTGAGCGAGAGAGAGAGAGAAAGAGCGCGCGGAAAGACCGCTTATTATGTGGATCGCGGCAGCGCGCGGCGGCTCGTTTTGTTCCTATCCGATCGCGATCTTGCCTCGAGAAAAGCGCGAACGATTATTATTACTCTCGGTGCAGCGAGCGCCTCGGGGCTGCTTGCTGGACGCCGAGGAGAGTGGAATCTCGACGGGAATTATGAATTTAATTCGAGAGGACGACGACGCGCGCTCTCTCTCTCTCTGTTTAACCATCCTTAGGCGATGCTTCTCCGTTTCGGAGGTGCAACATTGTACGATGGCTTTTGTTGATGGGTGTATGCTGATGACGCAAGTTGGGTCGTTTGGTTTTTATGCAGTTGTATTATACTCACTTGTGTTTTGAATGAACGAGCATCGTTATACGATGTAATATGATGAATGAAACGAGGAGTAGAGAATTGTGTGAGCAGGAAGTATGCGAATAAGGGCAGTGTGTGTATGATTCAGTTGCCTCAAAGGCATACAAATTTAATTCGTTTGTTCAACATTCTCTCAAAAAGCACGCGTGATAATTTATTTCGCAATTGATATCTTTCGACATTCACGTTCGATTCAAGATTTACGCGCGCGGTAAGCAGAATTATAACTTCGTGCAGGACCATAACTCACTGCCGAAGCTTCGATTATCTGCACAAATAGGCCGCGTCTCGGCATAATCAAGACATAATTCACACATTTTTAATAAAAAAAGAAAATGTGCGCGCATAAATTAGCTTAATGGCACTTGGCCGTCGCGTTATTTTTGCGTTTGCCCAGAACGCGCCACGACTGTAATTCACGAAAATTAGCATCCCGCACTGTTCCACCTAATTCGAGGAGTCAAAAACTCGACATTTAAGAGCGCCAGTTAATGTCTAGACGAGAGCTCTTTCTCGCTATGAATAGTCCTTATGTAAGCAATTATCCACTCTCTAGAAGCAGCGCAGAATCAGCGTATAAATAAAAAGTCGGCGGCGGCGCGTCATCGTTCGCGCAGCAGCAGCCATAGTGCCAGAGAGTGTGTGTGTGTAAGGCCCGAAAAAAAAGAAGAACGAGTATAATACAGAAGGGGGAGATGCGGCGAAAGGTGCAGGAGGAAGAAGAAGGGGGGAGCGAAGCGTTCAAGGCCAACGTGTGTCGGGGACCGGGGCCCAGTTTTATCCAAGAGGAGGAGGAGGCGAAGGAGGGATGGATCTCTCGGACTTGGTAGGCTATACGCGATCGAAGGAGAATATGCGGAGGGGCCCCGCGGCGCGCAGCTTTGGGGACCACTCGGAGTGTGAGAAGGAGGGGAGGATCCGGCGACGAGGAAAAGAGAGATGAGGCACTCGCCGGAGAATAATAATTCGGGCTGGGATTGATTATTTTCATGTTGGTTATGGTGTTTTTGCTGCTACTATTATATTTTTGCCTTCAGCTATTTACAATATGAAACATTGAATTGCATATAGCGACACGTCTTTATTTATGATCGTTAGAAGACTAGAATTAGAAAGTACCAGAAGTAACCTCGAAACTATTTACTATAATGAAATCATACTTGTATATTCGTAAAAACAGGAAATCAAAGAATTTCCTCAAAATTGATGAACAAAAACAAGCCACTGCTACGCGGAAAAAGAAAGACGCAATAAACTGGTCGAAGGAATGCCTTTGAATGCGATGCAGGGAAAGGAACGCAGCAGCGTCGATGATGGGCGCAGCAACACACACAGCCTCGATAAGCTGACAGGATATAGCTTGCCAGGCCATCGTGGAGCCTATCAAACTCAGCCATAAGGCCTTTGCGAATGTATATAAAGCCGGCGCAATAACGCTAATTGGCGTCTTCTTTGGGACGCTTTCTTATGTCGTCCACGCGACTGGCTTATTATAAAATGTCGAATGTGTCTCCTCTGTTTGCCGGGAGATTCGCCGTGGCAATAAACGAGGACTTTCATTACTTTATAAACGCTCTTTTTTGTCTCTGGAATTAACTCTTTTCTTTTTTTATTTGGATCTCGGAATATTATGTTTCTTAGTCGAATGTTTTTTTCAGGGAATGAGTGTATCACGCTCTACATCATGCTTATATAGCTGTAGCGTGATTCATTTTTCAAGAGAACTGCTATAATGATTCATTAAGTACAAATTTTCTATATATAATGTAACATTTATTGCATGTTACACACGATACGTTGTCATACATTATAATCAAGGTAATATACAGGGCAGCAACAAAAAACCACTCAAAGTCCATTTCGCGAACGGCAAATCGTTCGTCACTCGTTTATTTCGCACGAGTTTTCTAGAAAAGCGATGGAATCGCGTTACGGACTTCCGACGGTGCAGTGTACGCGCGCTCACAGGATGGGGGATGGTCGATATCATTGAATGGCGAGCGCCAATCGACGATCAGTCGACGGGGAAGAGAAAAACACACGCCCTGGCCGTTCGTTTCGTCGAAGAAAGCATGTATGCACGGCTATATAGGCGGCAGAGGATATGGAGGGAAAAGCTATTTTTCCAAGCGGAAACCGGAAATTCCGTTTTCTTCCGAGGCGAACGAGAAGACGGGCTGCCACGTCAGCGCAGCATCCGCCCTTCCATGGTTAGAGCTTTTTATACTGCCACATACATATACACAGCAGCACACACACACACACTGCCTATGACTAACGAAAAATAAAAGAGAATCGAGAGAGAGATGCGCGCGGTATCGGCGAATTTCAATAATGGCCCTATAGCTTCGATTTATTTGATTATTTTACGAGAGCGAGCGCGCGTAAGTCTTCTGATGTAACGTATATTTTAATTGACAGCGACGAAGAGTGCCTGCGTGCGCGGTGGCGCGTAATGTATGCGTATGTGCGCGCGCGCTCGAATTAAAATATAATATAACGCTCGGAGCCATGCGAGTTTCAGTAAATTACCGAGTTAATTTCGTGCTTTTTAACACCTTTCTTGCGTGTAAAAATCACCTAAAAATTCAATGTTTTTAACGATGCAAATTTTATGCATTGAGCTACGATGAAATTCATGAACGCCGTGTAATTCTACCTGTATATCGAAAACGTGTTTGCTCTAATTTACATGCAAAGCATTCGGAAGCATTATTCATCGAGTGGAAAAATTAAGGGACGCAATCATTAAAGCTCGGCTTCACCTGCGCTGCACGTGAAAGAATCTTCAATTTATAAAAAATAAAGCTGCGTCAACAATATCTGAAAATTAAGCTTTTTGTTTAGACAGTAGCTGAAAAGGGAGTATTTGCGCTAGCCAGCATTTTCTCCGCCTCGTTCTTTATGTTAATCGTTCGCAAAGATATACACTCGCTCCGGCAAAACATGCAACGCAATCAATGTAAAAGCCGCCCTAAAGCTCTCCGAATGCACGAGGCAATTTTATAATACAAAACTAGGAGAGAATCCAGCCATTCCGCGAACGAAGAATTTCGGTCGCCAGCTCGGAAAGTTCAAAGCCTCTCTCTCTCTCTCTCTCTCTCTCTCTCTCTCTCTCTCTCTCTCTCTCTCTCTCTCTCTCTCTCTCTCTCTCTCTCGCACGCGCTCGATATTATACTCGTTGAATCCCTCTCTTTCTCATCACAGCTCGTGGGACTCGCGGTCGCGACCCACTCTCTCACGCTTTTTCGCGGCGTCTCATCCTATATATACTCCTCCGCGTTTGCTCTGTCCTTTCGCGCTCGAAAGATTTTCGCTCTTGGACACTGTGTGTGTGTGATATGCCAGTGTGGTAACAAGGGGGGCTTCACCTCCCCCAACGTTCTCGCTACTATACAACTCCCTTCCCCTACTCGCGGGTAATGCCAGAGTCTCTCGCGCCTTTTTTCCTCTCTCTCACTCTCTTTTTCTTTCCGAGCCTCGGCGGCGTCGCCGCTTGCACCTAGCAATTTTCGATCTTGGAAACTAGAGGGGACCGCTTTGGCTTTGCACGATCTCGGCTTTTATATGAAAGAACATCAGAGAGTTTTGCGCGCGGCGCTTTTAGCAAATTATGCGAGAGAGAGAGAGAGCTGGAGAATAATTTTTTTTTTGTTGTTTCAATTTTTAATTGATTATCTTTGTAGAGAGTTTCAGAGCTCCTTATAGGCGTATAAATACATTTTATTACCCTCCGAACGCATTAATACAGTTTTTACGGTACTTTACGGGTTATATCAGCTCCTGCATTCATGCTCGATCTTAATTTGTACTCCTTACACTGCCAGAATAAACTAATAAAGCTCGGCACATCGTCGTTCGACCTATCTAAAATCTATTTCTTCCTACGTGCGCGCTTTTACCCCTCCGACCTCCATTTATCTCTCTCTTCCAGAGAGATGTATCACTTTACAGACAGAAAGCGTCGAAGACGCGCTGTTCAAAAACACACACACACACACATGAAATGCAAAGCAGTAGCAGTAGCGCACGCGCCCCTCTGCAGCTCTTTAGAGGCCGAAAACTGCCGGTGCTTTTATGGCGTCGATCCGTCTTGCGGCGCTAAAACGAGTTCGTGACTCGACATAATGCCACGATAACCCCCGAAACGCCGCTCGGCCAAATGAAAAGATGCTAGGCTCACTCGGTGGGCAATAAAAGAGAGAGAGAGAGCAAGAGGACTACTATGTACTAATGTGGCGCGGGTGAAAAAAAAGCAACGGTATATCGAATGTCGAGATTTTGTGTGTGTGTGGAGGGGAAGCGATAGTGAAATAAAAAGGAGCATAAACGTCCTCAAAACAAACGTCGTTTTCTTGCTCGTCGGTTTATTTTGAATTTCCCGCCGGTATCTCTCCCCGTTTTAATGGGCGACATTCGCACCCCCCTTCAACCCATTAACGACTATTGATGGGATCGCTCTCTCGGCACTTTAGGTGTCCTTAAATCTCTCTCGAATCAAAATAATGAAGCTTCGAAGGAACGAGAAAATACCGTTGATTTAATATTTATCATAATATAATACAAGAAGAGTGAGAAGATTCAGTTTATATCGTGATAAGCGATCGACAAATTCTCACCTCACAACCATCGGAAAGGAAAAAAAAATCTCAAGCACTTCTTAACAATTTCCTCGGAAAAGCCAACACTTAATTTAAGTACAGTCGCCAGCAGGGATATAGCGCGAGCAACAATTTGGCGTCCCCTCTCTTAAATTGATTCAACGAGATAGGCCTCTTTGTTAAACCTTTCGCGGCGCGTCTCTCGTTCCACAGAATCATTGTACTTATTCGTCTCATTGTTACTTGTAATACTCATCCGAGAGATTTCGCGGCTCGTCGTAACCACATACACGCACACATAGACCAACTGCAGCCGCGAATTACAGGAGGAAGATGGTCGTGGCGTTAGACGAGCCCTTAGATCCATTTTCTGCCTTATTATTCGAACGGCGTGCGAAAGAAATTTTCAATAACCTGCAGCAGGCTTCTTTGATATTCCGACAACGGGGGAGAGGCCGGTTCTCATTATACGAGTTTAAGGCGTATATTTTATCGCGCGCTCGCGATGCCCGGGCTGTAATTTCTCTCGCGTACTTTTTTAGAGCAGTTAACGGCCTGAAATTGTAAACACGGTAATCTTACTCGCAGTTAAATTGAAATTCTCGGAGAAATTTCGAGCAAATATATTTATGTATACTAATATCGGTATCGCGCTCTCTATACATCTAGATAACAGTTTTTCCATTTTCAAACTCTTTCATACGAGTATATTGTAAACAGCAAGCGCGAGAGAACGCAACATGCAGACAGACAGACACTTCACTGCAGTGACAAACAGCGATAACTCGCACTTATCGAGTATGTACGCACAAAGACGAAAAAAAGCAACTCGTCCACTCAGCGCAGCGAGATGTCCACGTCAGATGCGCGTGGTCGCGTTTGCGTATATACGTGCACAAAGAGAGATTTCGCGTATAATACTACTACATACTGCAGTCGCTGCTGCAACGCCATGTCGCGTAGCGTAGTAACTCAGCTGACACGGGCCGCGCGTGCGCAGCTTACGCTCTTGCGGAGAGCCTTGACTCGTTCTCTTTTTTTTTTTTTTTTGCAGCTGTCTCTGTGTAAGTGCTCGCGGTTTGTTACATTACACGTACAATTGAGTAGGGAAAAAGAGACTTTGTGGGTGAGGAGGACGTTATGTGCATCGGGATTGAGATGGACGAGTGGTGTCGATCGTGCATGGCAATGCGGTCAGCAACTTCATAATCAAGTCTGATGGCGTTTCGCTTGTTTCTTTTTTTTACTCTCTAGATAGATGCAATGAGGTTTTCTCGTAAAAAGATTTATACACGAGGCGATTTAATTTTAAAATTATTCTCGAATACTTTTTTCTTCAAAACGTGTATACTTCTATGAGATTTCCAAAATTTTTGATGAAGATGAAGAAAAAACTTCCTACAAGTCCCATCATAAATTATTTCCCAAAACATACTTTCACCGGGCCCTCCATCTTCTCCTCTCCCGCCTGCTTTCTTACATCCATTCGTGCGCGGCGGCGGTGTGTTCTCCGCCACCGAGAAGCGATCGAAATAATCGACGTTTCGATCCTCTGCTACTCTCCTCACGAAGGAGTAACTCGCAATCGAGCCCCGAAGAAGGACCTTTTCAAGGTCACACGATGAGTCAGCTATACACCGATGCCTCGAATCAGATATATATCGATATTCATCGCGCGTTAACGCCATCCATCGACCGCGTGAATTACGAGCGTGGCTGCAATGTCTAATCGAATTAAGTATTATTGTATACCTCCCGCGAACCGCTCGTCCGCCAAATATATTATACTGTAGACACCCTGTCTAGTCTTTGTTTAAGTAATAGCGGTGCGAGAGACTATTTTTGGACGTTGTTTTGGCGCGGTTTGATTTTTGCAATTGACGCGCGTCGGATATTTACGCGTTTATTATGCAGCGTATGACATATTCGGCGAGCACCGTGTGTGCCATGGTGAAAGTCAATGTTGGAGTTTACGTCAAAAAGGCGTCAAAGATAAGATTCGCCGAGTCTATATAAACGCGGTCCGACGATGAGACGCTCATTTAAATATTCATTCGATCTTCCGTAATTTTCTCGCGCGACATGCTTTCAGTTTTAGGAGTTTTTAACTTATCGCTCGGCATTAACATAGGCATTTTTCCTTCAATTTAACTTGTCTTGTTCATTTGAAATAAATTCAACCGTACTTCGAGTCTTGAATAAACCGAAGATAAATTTTCTTTCTCGTCGTTGCCTAAATTTGGATCTTATACGTATACATCGTGCGAAATCAGCCGTATTAGTAACGCCAAACTTACCTTTAACATTTAAAAAAAGCTTGATATTTAGCAAAATCGTCTATAGGATCCGCTCGATCTTCAACCAATAGCAATTTTCAAACAGTTGTCTTCTCGACCCTCCGACACACACACAGCTCGCGTCCCCGTCATCGGAACTTGTTTCTATGCTTTATGGGTCAAGCAAAGCAGCAGCAGCATACCTATCGGCGCCTTTCTCCTCCTCTCTTTCTCTCGCCTTTCTCCGGAGCATCAGCTCTTCTCTTGCGCTGCTCCTCCCGCCTGATGGCAAGAAAGAAAGAATTCCCACGTTCGCCCTAGAATGAAAGTTGCCCGGAAAATTAGATTCGAGCCTACGTATTTTTTAATATTATTCTTATATATTTGTGTGTAAGGTGGCCTCAAAGTATATAGGATATTCCTCTAATTCCTCTCGTTGAAGAAGTAGAAGAGGAGGCGGAAAAAATGGCGGATATCCGGACTCGTGCCTCCGAGGATATATATATTTTTATCTGCCTACGATCGCTATGCCGTTTTCGAGCGGTTCTCGGAAGGAGCCGAAGAAGTAGGGGAGTAGTGTGTATACGTATATTGTATATACACACACAGTCGTTTGCTCACGCGCGTCTGTGTAAGTTGGGGAGCTTCGAAATTAAAATTCCATCTATGGAAGAATTATACGTCGGAGTGAGCGATCTCGTAAACAACTCGCCACACGATAACATTATTTTCTCGGCGAATGTACAATTGCAATGGAACATCTCGCTTTTGTATTGTGATGAGCAATTACACGTAGGTTTTGCGCGCATAAAATTAAGCCGTTTATACGTCTTTATGGAAATTCCGGCTTGTAAAAGTCGTAATGCGATTAACGACGATTACGAAGACTTCACACGATTGTAGTAGTAATTTTCGATGAGTATAGTATAACCGTATATATACTCTGTACGATGATGTTTCGAAAACTCGTGCACACCATAATTACTACCAAGCGCGTTACCAGAAATATATCAAAAGCTTAAACGCCGCGCTATAAATTCTCCGGCTCCTCTCGTAAATAGCATATTATAATTTCGGGATTTCGAGAGCTATGCGCGCTCTTCGTGCAGCTCCAAGAGTGTATATAGATTTTTCAAATCCCCTTCCTTTCTTCGAAGGAAACACCGTTCGGCGCCTTATCTCCGCTTTCACGCGGCGTCAGGAGATTACGCACGTCGCAGCGCTTACACGTAAATTTTCCCGATCGTTTCCTGCTCTCGAGCTGAGGTAAAATAAAAAAAAAACAGAATGACTCCTCGAGCCCGTATACACACACACGCACACATGAAAATAGAGCTAAAAGAGTCGAAAATAAAATTGAAAACGCCGCGCCGCGTATCCGATTATCTTGCAAGTATATCGTTCGTTAATCGCGATCGGAGAGGAAGCAGAGGCTTGCGCAGCTGTAGTTACCTTACACCCTTCAATCTGCGCTCGCGAGCAAGTGCTATATACGCGGCGGCAGCGGCGTTTGCATGATTGCACGCGACGAATGCCCCCTCGTATTACTACACGTCGTCTCTTCATCCTTCATCTTGCTACTTGTCCGAGAGTCGTGAGCTCAGGGTGTATTACTTGCAGTTCCTTTTGGAGAATCGATGAGCTCGAGAGATACCAATAGGCTTTCTCTGCGGCTGGTTCGTTTTTATCCGGTTTGTGCAAGCGACTCGCTCGGACAGTGCAGCACGTTTGGTCGTTTATCGCCTATTGGACGATGCGTATAGAGAGTCCTGAGGAAATCCGAGACCAATCATGGCTAATCTTTGGATAAAATTAAAAGGGTAGACGGTAATACACCGTTTGATTATACATTAATATTTAAATGACTCGTTTTCGAAGAAAAATGTATAAAGCAGTCAGAAATAATTGTAATTGGGTGGATTCTTGAATTAAAAAAAATTTAAATATCATTGTCGAGCCCTCGCGAATTCGAAGAGGACTAACGAGGTCCGTCTGGTTTCTGGGTCCGGAAGGCCCGTAAACAATTGCAACGAGAAGAGGCCAGCCATTTGCCCTTGTGCAGCAATTTAAACGTAGGAGGCCATACGACTGGAGTAACGCAGTCTTGACTGCTTCGCTGAAAGAAAAAGAAGAGGAAGAGAAATGAGAAAAGGACCTTTTGCTCGGTTTGGAGATTCCGCCTAAAACTTTTGGATTTCTTCTGATTTAGACCCTTTGCTCGTGACGACAAACAAACTTTAGCTTTACGCGCGGGGGAATAACTTTTAATATAATAACTATTAAAAGTTATTTAAACAGTAGGAAATAATGCTATTGTTTCTATATTCACCGCGAGAAGGAATAAACAAGTATATTTCAAATTAATCCGGTGTCGCGAAAGATTACGCTCGCAAATCCAGAGAAAAAATTAGAGATCGCAAGATGCACAATTACGGTCGGGCATTTCTGGATTAAGAGCGTGATTTGTGCTGATATAAAAAAGAATCGCAGTTGCATAAGTGGCAGCGAGCTCGCGGAAGAGAGGCCGAGGTAGTATTATCAGCACGCGCCGACCTTGTATGTGTACTCGCTAAATCTACCGAGTGTAATCGCCTTCTCTCTCTCTCTCTCTCTTTCGTGTATGTGTGCACAAGAAAGCTGCGCGAGTTTTAATGGCGTTTGTTCAACGCCTTCGAGTATTACACTGCGCGATGTTGTTAATGTCGTTGAGTAATATAAAAAAATGTATTATTGTGATCGGCATTTTTTTTAAATGGATCGACGCGTTGAGTTATTTTTAGTACAGAAGTAGGTTTTGAAAGATATGAATTTCTCTGATGAGATCACTCGCACGCTGATTTCATCGATTTGACGTCATTCGATTACGGTATATTCGCGTTTGCTTATAAGATCCATTCATTTTTTGGGAACCAGAGAATTTGAAGCCACAGTAAATTGTATTTCTTGTAATTATACTATTATAGGTACTGGAAACACCCTTCCGCATCGAGATTTATCACTACCAATTTTGTCCTCAAACCGTCTTCAATTCTCCCATAAAAAGTCTCTCGCAATGAGAATTTATTTCCGACGTATCATTCGTCGCGTATAACACAACCGTTAAATGTCATGTCTTATTCAGGTATATCTATACAAAAGGGGCGAGAAGCATCTCGCATCGAACATTAAGTCGAATATAGACGCGGAAAAAAGGGGAGCATCAGTAGGAGAACGAAATGGCCAGCGAAAGAAAGGACGAAGGGACAGAGGAAACTCGATACTTTACTCTTTCGGTCACAATATTGAGTGCGACTTTGGCTCCCGGAGATTTAGGTGATCTCCCGAATGGCGAAGGGTGTAAAAAACGCAGTAGCGCAGTGCGGAGGGAGAGAAAGAGCTGGAAAAGCGGATATACGACGAGGGGTTACCTCTTCCGAAATTCGCTCGAAGCCGATACAGACTTTATTAGGACGAAGAGGGAGAGAAAAGAGTAGTCCGAGCTCGTGCGCGAACTTCAATCGGCTTTCTCGCGCGCGCTCGACGACGATTTACGTCCGGAAGTTGTTATTGCTAGGTAGTAAATTTTTTGCACCTCCCGCTGATAAAACCTGAATAACTTAGTTAAACTTGGGAAAAGGCCGCGCACGTGATGCATCACCCTTTACAGAAGTTGCGTCCAACTTTTTCTTGTATATTTATTCAGCGCAAAAACTCTCGCGCTCGTATAATAAACGCCGGAGTTCGTGACGACAGCTAAAAACCAGCCGCGACTTGATGAAGAATTAATAATTTTCCCATTATACGTCGATCATCTCACAGGCGCCCCAACCTGTGCTTGTGTGAGTGGTAGTAAGTACGTGTATACGCGAGGAATTACGTGAAGACGGACAATGGCTGATGCGAGGCTCCGGCATCGGCGGCTATTATATACACTCTGGAGGTCGGACAAGAGTCGGCCTGGGTCCCGATAACAATAATTTTTGCGGTTAAACGTTTAAATTGCTACACGACCTGCGGCTTTCTCAGCTCTTTCTTTCGCTTATCCTCGATATACATATTATATGCAGGCTGTATTATATACTCTCACGCCGTTGTTTTCCTATAGAATGAGGATGAAAAATTCGCGAATTATATGTAGGGGTATTTTTGATTGTTTATATCAATATATCGTTGATGATGACACTCTCGGCAATTTTACAATTTAATTCGATGTAATTCGCAATTGTGTTTACATAATGTGCTATGAGGTAACTGATTAAATAAAACCATGCAATCTGGAATTTACGTTTTTTCACGAATACGTCGTTACAAACACTGTATACTTAAACGCAGTACTCGTAAACATCAGCGTCAGCCTAAACGATACGCTTCAAACCACAATAAGTATCGAAACCGCAAGTTTCAAACTGTTTACAAAGTAAGATTCAAGCTGCCGCGCCTATAAGCCTTATACTAAATAATACCATCAGCATACTTTCACCGTTTTTTTGAAAACGCAATAGAATTCTTCGTCGACAGAGAGAATAGACAGCGTGTACTGCAGGTAGCACAACAAAAACGGCGGTCTACCTTGCGAGGTCATATTCGTGCGAGCTCACCGCTACAGATTACGGATAATTTAATTCGCATAGTCAGTCATCATTAATGATTACAGTGCACCGAGTGCGCAACGGCGCGCAGAATCTCGAGGAGCTATGCGGCGCTTTAACAGCGAGTAAAAAATAAAAGGGTTTTACAATTTTTGTCAGAAAATAATTAATTCATAAGCTCCGTATATAATGACGACGGTGTCGGAAGCGTCTATTAAAATTAGGGTAATGGCGATGGAAATAATATAATCGAAAGAAAAGGTGCGTGTATAATAAGTCAACGCGGCTGACGCGAAATTAAATGCGCTCTCAAAGGTAGCAGCAGCTGAAGAGGGCGTGAGATAAACTCGATATGATCAGGCGATGACGAGGAGCAGTGGGAGGAGCGCGTGCTCAGTCGAGCAATATCCACTCTTCCTTATGGTGCATGGCGTGTGTATTATATATATCTCTCGTGCGAGATCCCCGTTTGCCGCAGGTTTTCCACTATGATATAATAATATATAAGTCACTCATCGTTGCGTCATAACGTCGATGTCTCCCCCTACCCCAGAGCGAGCGATCCCGCCCTTAGAAAATTCATCGGCTACATCGTTCGGCCATTTGGGCAACGCGCCATCTACCTGCGAGCGAGCGCTCGCGCGCGTCTCGCGATTTATGGTTCGGAACATTAGTGTCCTGGTTATTTCGTGAAAAAGGACCCCGACGGAGACTATACTCGCCGAAGAACAATTCGACGTCGCTGATCCGGAGGGTCGTCCTTAACAGCGCAGCCACTTCCTAGCTTTGTCCTCTTCTCTCTTTCTCTCTCTCTCGCTCGCTCTGGCTTTTTGCAATGCTCTTTCGTAATCGCTCCGTCCTCGTTCTCTCGGGGTCTATACTCGCTCGTCTCTATTGAGCTGTTAACTGCGAAATTATTGCGGCACCACGGTCGTCCTTTTCCTTCCAGCTCGGACCCGGCGCTCTCTACGAACAATCGTTTATTGCGCTCTTCGGGAAATATGAAGGACGAGGCGCTTTACTGTTTTTAGAATTAAAATAGGCATGCCAGAGTCATTCTTGAGTACATTTTTACACTTTTGTTTTTACATGGAGTCTTGTGTAAAAAATAAAAGAGAGCTTTTCTGAGTGCATAAATCATAAAAATATTAGGATCAAAGTGTCGCGCGGCTAAAAATTCTCAAAATCGAAAGTGCACACACACTCGTTTCCCCGAAAAGATCGGGGCGTCGACGCGCGATTCAAATGATGGTGATTTATAGCTCGACCGGCATGTATCTGATATTTCGCGTATCGCTGCAGAGCCTTGTTTCTCTCTCTCCTTCTCTTCTTCGCATCGCGCGAGAGAAAAAAAGAAGGGGGCAAGCAAAATAAACCCGCAGCGGTATTATATGCTGTTCGCGAGAGGGAAAGAGAGGAAGATTAACTAAATTGGCCCCTGGCCCTCGAGACAAGAACAACGGGGCTTTGGTTGAAGAAGCCAGTGATTCGGCGGGAGCATATATAGAGTTAGAGGGCTGCAGCATCAGCGGCCTCCTTAATTCCTCGCATGAGAGAATCTAGTCGCGTCCTCGGGCGACGAGCAACGTATGCTTCCAGGGAGATATATATGCATGCGAAAAGAGTGTGTGTATGTGTGAGAGAAGGGTATGCTATATAGAGCCGCAGGACCAATGGAGGATATCAGACATCCTCTTGGTCGGGGGCCGTCTCATTACCTGCTTCCCGAAGGTACCACGCTGTGCTTGCAAGTCGTCGTATTATTCCTGTTTTTCGATATGACTGCCGGGTGCTATACACGTGGGAGCGCTTCTGCTGCGTTGCCCTCTTGACCGCGTCGTGAATTCTTGCTTTTCACCTATACAGACAAAAAATCCAGAGTCATTAAACAGGCGAATTTTTGAAATTTGTACTTTGCCTTGCTCGCCGTCGATTTCTAATTCCTACACACGATCGAACATCCATTAAGCCGGATGGCCAAAAACAAAACTACCAGCATCCTCCCTCGTGTTATACAACATAAAATTCATAACTAAAATCGATAAAACAAGCCTGTATATATACACACACCGTACCTCCCGACCTTTCTCTTTCCTGGAGCGCAGCCGTGGCCACATTATAGGCAAAGCAGCACACCCAGCGGTGGCCTTTGGTCTCCTCTCCTCGCTCTTTCCTCTATACCCCGCGTCTCTCCTCGAAAAATGATGCATGGCGTTACACGCACGCGTTCCACGGCGACTGCTCGCCAGGCTGCTGCCTCTTCTTCTTCTTCTTCTTCTTCTTCTCTACCTCCGCCTCCATTAGCTGCTGCTGCTTCTGCTGCTGTTGGGCCCTTTCGCTGCGGCCGAAAAATAATCACGACGACCCCGTGCGCAACAATAAGAACGAGACTAGAGAGACTATTCCTCTTTTGGCTGCGCTGCATTCCGCGAGTATGTGCTGCAGCACCATGTGATATCGCCGGCGGACCACCCTGGCGAAAGCGTTGACCGCTGACTCGGATGATTCTGGGATTTTTGCGGTTTCAAAGATTTAGGATGGATGAGCTTATACGCGACGAATTATGGTGTGTTGACATGTCGGCTCTGAAAAGAGAGATAAAAAAGCTAGAGTTAAATTGCAGTGCCGTGTAAATGTGCCCGTTGGCATGGAACTGCCACCGGATCGAATATCGTGCGTGCATTAAGAATTTTTGAAACAAAGTTGCAGGAGGTAACACAGGATCGTTCATAATATAGCGTGCACGTAATCGGACTGAAGTTTCGAACCGAGAATTACGACATTCTTTCGAAATTAAACTTCAAAATTTCGCACACTTGGCGTATATAATAATACACAAAAAGCTTGACCTTCGATCGGTCCCTCTATTTCTCTCTCCATCAGCGATACGCCGCACGCGCTCCAATAAAGCCCGAACTATGGATAGGCTTACCGCAGCTCTGCTCGCTCCAAGAAAAGCTTGGACCCTGCCCAAAACTCGATGCTTGGAGAGCTTCCAAAAAACGACTAATTAATTGCTTATCCGTGGAAGGAAACAAGCCAAGCTCGTCATTTTCCGCGATACGGCTCTCTCCCACTCTCTCTCTCTCTCTCTCTCGCTCCCGGCTTCTTATAATCCCTCATTTGGGCTGCGCTTTTTTCTCTCATCCGACTGCCAAAATAAACCTCAATGCCGCGCTAAATGATCATCCGTTTATTATCTCGCCGTGAGTGTGTTTGTCTCCTGATTAGCTTCTAGCACAGTAATTATACTCTACTTTCTGTATATTATCATCGCGTATTTCTAATACAATGCAAGTCCGCAGAAATAAAGCAATCCCCCAAAGCGGATCAAAAAATAATTGACGCTCGCGAGTCCTGAAAAGGTCGTCCCTAACCTTCGGTCAACCGTCCATAAATCGCTCCAATGCGCGCTCGCTCGCGCACGTGATAAATCCCGCTTGCGCGACCGCACAAGTCTCTCTTTCTCTCTCTCTCCCCATCCTCTCAGGGCGTTTTGTTGCACTTACAAAGAGAGAGAGAGAGAACGTCCCTCTCCCGCGATGCTCACTGACTTTCTCTCTTCCGTATTATTTATAACTCCGCGAGCGCGGCATACACTGCAGCCCGCGCGACTCTACACGATCACGACAATGGGAGATCCACCGATATGCGCTCCAGCGCCGGCTATACATGCCATTTGAATGTATACCCCCGTGTGCGTGTGCAACCGAGCTATAGTGTGTGCGGTGTATGGCTACACCGCGGGTTTTGGCCCCAGCACGCGCGACCGAGTAATTTTAGTCATTTGAATAGTAGCGCGTGCTGCGACGCGAGCTAATACAGCCGCTAACGCGCGCTCTCTCTCTCCGTAATTATATCAATGAAGCAGAAGTGCACGCGAAATGTCCGGTTTAAGTGAAAAACTACGTCGTGGTTATTGCGTTTCTTTTTCTCTTTGCGGTTATATCGCGCTTCTTCGCTGAGATGCACTAGATTTGCATACGGTAATACGAGTAGGTTAATATTCTGTTAATGCAGGCGATTCTCCGTCGGAAGAAAATCACGTCGTATAATGGGAAAACGATTATCTCGGCGGTCGCATGTTTTCACTCTCTCTCTCTCTCTCTCTCTTGGGGTGTTTATAATTGCACAATAAAAGAGCTGGTGAACGAGTGCCATATCGCATCGAAAGCAAAACTTCATGGGAACTTGCTTCGGAAAATGATACACACACGCCGGCACTTGCGTCTTATTTACATTGAGGCATCGCATTAATTGCGCCTTAACCACCTCTCTCGCAATGATACTCGCGTTCGATTCGCTCTCTCTACTCGTGTGTAAGAACAAAAAGAGATCGTA
This sequence comes from Cecidostiba fungosa, assembly GCA_900474305.1. Lineage (NCBI taxonomy): Eukaryota > Metazoa > Arthropoda > Insecta > Hymenoptera > Pteromalidae > Cecidostiba > Cecidostiba fungosa. The sequence continues at coordinate 128,112 of UCOJ01000095.1, read as the reverse complement.
TATACAGAGCTACCGCTTCTGCAAAATCGACAGGCTGCAGGCGCGTTAATGTCGGCGCTTGAATTGCATAAATTTGCATCGGCATATCGCTCGGCTATATAATCATTCGCTGCCTTTAAGCGCATTTAACGTCGAAACGCAGCCGCGTTATTCCATCGAGCGCGAATAAAATAACAGCGCTGGTATATAGAAGAGTGAGTGAGAGAGAAAGAGCCGTCACAATTAACGCTAATAACACAATGCACGCCGTATACGTTAGCACAACATGAATCATAATGTCATACAGCATTATTCATATATCTCTGGCAATAGCAATAATAATAATAATAAGAGCAGTCAGCAGCTTATCTATTTACGAGAATCGTAATAATGACCGATGTGCTCGTTAGTTTTTTTTTATGTCTATATCAACTTGGCTGCGAAACGGAAAAGTCCGGTGTGCGCATCAGACAGTGCGTGTATCCGTTGACTGCTGCAGCCACGCGAGTTTTTCAATATCATATCGGTACATCGCAGTAGCTATATATGCAGGCAGAAGGAAGGCAGCAGCAGCAGCATTCATGTGTAAGTCGAGCACGTGTGCATATGCGTGGACACGTGAAACGTAACGCAGGTTTGCGGCGCGGCACACACACACACACACACACGCGCGCGAGAGCGTTGCTCCCGGTATAAATTATGGCGATTTCTTTCGGCCAGTCGGAGAGAAGGGAGAGAGAGCTTGGTTTATGGGATTGCGCCCGTAACATTCGCCGTGACATCAAAGGACTCACACACAGGCAACAACGCGCGAGCGAGCGAGACTCTCGGCTCTCTCGGAGAACGTTTCGTTGGACCTTCCTTCCTTCCGTCCTTCCTTCCCACTCTCCGCTCTTTCTCTGGGTAATGCAACCAGCTTGTGCATATTTGAATGTGGGTAGGTCTGCTGCTCGTGTTTGTGCGCTCGCGGGTTTGCTGCGAACACGTCTAGTTTACGCCCACTATTATTTTTCTCCTCGTTAGCTGGTATCTTTAAGTATGAAACTAATTATTTTTGCTTTTCTTTTTTATACAATTTACTGAAAATCCGCTTACGATTTTATTCAAAAGCCATTAGTTAAGCATGCGCGCACGCCAAGTGCAATAAATAAGTGCCAAGACGATTCTCAAAGCAGGCGGCTGCTGCTGCTGCTGCTGCAGTGCAGAAATCAAGCGCGATAAATAAATCACTCGGCGCCGGCCTAAAAATCGGCCCGCGAACTCGCGGCTTTGAACAGTTGGCTGCGAATCGTGCAAAGAAACAGTACAATGAGTGGCGAATTATTTATCGCAGCCGCTTGTAATTGCACCGGACCACAATGCGATTCATATTCACACACACACTTATACAAAGTGAGAGCGAACCCTAATGGCGAGTTATTACGCGCAAAGGTCGCAATGCGGCTATCTCAAGAGGTCACGGAGTTGTTGTAGCCTTGTAGAAAGTCACGGGGTTCGAGTCATTAAGACTATACACTTTTTACACATATAAAGCGATTTCAAAACAGCAAAGAATCAAGCGTCAGATCGATGTGGCTCCGTAATTTGCCATACGTATATTCGTGGTCGCTATTATAGGGAAACGAGAGGGTGAGCCGATGAGAAGGGAGCCGTATAAGCCTGATGGGGAAGGTCAGGGATCAGGCGTTGAACGAACAAACGATCGAGGCCTGCGGAATCCCCTCCTATACTCTCAGCGTTGTGTATACACGACGATGCGACGATATCGGCTTGAGCACCGAGAGAGCCGCCTCTATTTTACGTTTATGAGCGCTAAATTTCACGGGGGACGTCGGACAAACTGCGTAAGCGCGATTTTCGCTCTTTCTGTAATCTGATAGCGCGCCCGGAAAAGAAGACGCGGTGATGAATATTTTATAGGCTTTTGTGAATAAAATAAAATTGTGAACAGCATAAGTATATATCCCCCTTTTTTTGAGAAGTAAGGGTTAAAAATATGAAAGAAATTTATTGTATCGACAATTTGGAATGGTATTATTGTTCAAAATCATAAATTATACACTCGTATCGAAAGCAAGGAAAAGCCTGAAAATTCGTTAGAAAGCTTGGGCAGTGGAAAAAAATTGCAGCGGGAATAAAAATGCCCGCAGTAAAGCACGTTTGAATTACGGACGAGGAAGAAGAAACAAATGAGAAAAAGGAGCAAAGCAGGTGAAACGCTCGCGCGAGCGAGCGAGCGTGCGAGGGTGAGGGAATAATAAGAGAGGGTTGAAGAGTTGGAGAGAAAGGATAAAAATAATACACTAAACCTGGTAGGAAAAAAAAATAATAAAACGCAAAGTCGACTGCAGATAAAACAAAGAACGAGAAGAAAGAAAAAGGCAAATCAAGCGACGTAGAAAGATAGGCAAAAGAGAATGAGAAATGGCTACAAGGAGAAAAAATTTCTTACTCCACGGCTGATGAATAATTGCAGCTGCTACTGTAAAAATTATAATTAGTTTTTTCCATTTTGAGTATACACGAGTGAAACGATGTAATAAACAAAGTAAGCGTTACAAATTGTAAAGTGTAAAATGTTCAAATTGAAATAAAACCCTGTTTTCATTGTCAAATGTGACCACAGCTGAGCCAGAAAAAATGAGAGACGGGTGAAGACCGTATAGCAAAGAATTAGCGTTGGTGAGCGTATATATATATATACGCAGCGAGTTTGGTATGCGCGTGAGTGGATGGCCGGCGTCACGCCACGCGGGCCCCTCGAAAAGTTATGGTTACTGCCGTGAGAAGGACGGCCAAAAGTGAGAGAGAGAGAGAAGCAGCGACCAAGAATAATATTGCGCGCGGACAGCCCAATTTCGTCGCGGATTAGACAAGGCAAGAAGCAGCTTCGTTAGTATTAATTGCACGCGTGGAAGAGCGAGAGAGGAGATAAAGAATTTGTCCGAGTGGTAAATTGATTATGGCAGCGGCGACGGAAAGACAAAAGACGAGCTGTTGCCCGTAGCGCTGCGACGAGTATAACAATGTTGCAACTTTGTTATCTTTTGAGTAGGTGTTTACAGACAGGTTTCGTACTCGCGATGCCAGACTTTTCTATTTTGGCATCAGCTGCTGTGCAAGGTGTTTCGAGTTTTACTGGCTTGCAAACACATTTGCAACAATGTTGCTAAAAATAACGTTGGGAGATTTTGAGAGTTATTTATACGAGAGGCATCGGCTGCCAATTAAGAGTAACGATCGAAGCTGATTTATATAAAGCCGTGCTGGGTTTCTACATTGTTGCATAATATAAGCTAGTAAACAACTATCACGAGACAGTTATTGTCGTAACTTAATTAACAAAACTAACGATCCCACGTACTTATATCCCACTAGAACGACTCTCTCATCTATGTATTTTTCGAATTAAATATACGTAATTAACTTCACAATGATTCTTGAGAAACAGGTTATCTTCAAACGCGACGTATATACATATTATATCCAACGAGTACTTCTGAAGACAAGACGAACAAAAGTAAACACAAACTTCAATGCCCAATGCAATAAAGACGTGTTCGATAATTGCGCTAATTAAGTACGCGCACGCGCACATGCAACGCGACCCTGAACCTTGGAAGTCATTAGATTAAACGACCGGAAGACATTCGGCGAATCCTACCCGTAATCTCTGCGATCGCTCACCTTATTAAAGCAAGAAACGACTATACAGGGGCGAATTCGCGGTGTTATTATATACGCATAGGGGCGGGTTATGGTACACACAGGGAGAAGAATATAATAGCTAGAGGGAATGAGTTTTGAAAGGAATATAAACAGCCATTTCGAAATGACCGAATGGCCTAATGCCGAGGTGGCGGCGGCACTGGGACAATGCCTGGGATGCTACCGACAAGATAACAGCCCCGAAACTCGATTACATATTCAAAATGCAATATTAAGCGGCTGCTGCTCGCATTATGCTCGCACCTTCTTCGCGCATTAAATTAATAGCCGCCGTACATTCATCACCATTGATGTAATATACGTGCTCATTCGCCTATTAATATAATTAGATTATACGCTCAACAAGAAAAAGTCGTAAAAAACTAATTAAACACGAGAGCTACAAATGTTCGCGGTATTTTTCCTTGTCTAGCGGAGAACTGCTCGCATATAATGTATAGTACGAAAGTCGATGGACGTGTGTATCCAAAGGTATTTCCCTGGGGGAGTCCCGGCTACTGCTTATATACCATTGTTCCGACGCGCTCGCGAGCACCTCCGGAGCGAACGGATGTGTTATAAAGCCGCTTTGTATATAATGCGAGCGGCGAGCGCGAACAAGCGCGCAATCGTGTTTCGCCGAGTGTCCGGAACTTGGCGGCGGCGGCGGCGGTGGGTTTCTCTCTCTCTCTCTCTCTCCCTTGCTGTGTGTATGTATCGAAATTCCTCTCGGCCTACTTTCGTATAGTACGTGCAGCCCCGCGCAAATGTACCTACATACGCGGCTGACCTTTAAAGGACATCCAACATTGTCGACACCTGGCCAAATTGCAGCGGCGACTTTTATCTCGCTCATCTATGATTGCTGGAGCTTTTTTGGCTGCTGGAAGACGCTCAAGACTTTATGGATATAGACGGTTTGTTTATTGTTGTCGTGTCATCTATTTAAATACAATTATAGCACAACCTTGTGTTATTTATCGAAAAGACGAAAACGTTGCATAAAAAATTACAACACCCGTATGCGAGAAAAACAGCGGCGACTCCAAAAATAAATTCGAAATTCCGTAACTGACGTAACAACGAAGCCCGCTCACGCGCAGCAGGCGAAAAAAAGCGAAATAACTCATCGGCTTGGCAAAGAGGTCAGTAGTCTGAATTCCTCTAGGCAGCATCGTCGGGGGGCCACTAAATTCGCGCATGATCGAAGCCCGGGCGAAAGAGCGCCGTATATTACACAGCTGTGTGTGCGTCAGTCTCGGGGCGTGTTAATCGGGCCGCGCAGTGTTTAGTCGGGGAGCGACGAGCCTGACCCAACCAAACCCCACAAGCTATGTATACCTTTGTATATAAACGGCAAGAGATACAGGACGAAGAACCGCCAATATCCGAGAGCACGTGGTAGGCTCAAGTGTAAAGCGGCCTCGGGTGTGGCCTGCGCGAGCTGAGCCAACGCCACCTGCTGGCCGAAGCTTGAACTCGCAGAGAAGTGCTGGTGTCGGTAATTCAGAGCCGTACGAGGGCGCAACCTGCGCGTATGCGCTCGCGAAGGGAAGAGAGAAAGAGAAAAGAGTATACTGTATAGCTGAAAAGTTGGGGAGAGAGTGAGAGAGATGGAGGAGTCGACTATACGCTTTATTATCGCGAGTTCGCTTATAAAGCGCGCGCTGAATCGCTTCATTTTCGTTTTTATGCCCGTCGTCGTCATTTGCCACGCCGCCAGTAATTTTACGAGCGAACGTGAATTACGAGGACGCAATAATATATAACGCGCCGCGATAATCGTCCCGGGGATATAATTTTGGCGCCCCGGACGAAGAGGTTTTGTAGTTGTAAAGCACACACACACGCAGACTTCATACATGCTCGCGGTTATCGTGCTTTTCAATTAAGCGCCGCGCTGATTGTCTTAATAAAACGAGATTTATCGGGCAAGGTCGACCGGTGATGCTAAAAGCAATCTTAGAATTCAAATGGATGACGACTTGCCTTTGTCTGAAAAAGGAGAGTATATGCGTTATATAGCGACGGTATTCTCTTTAAATTTAGTAAAATGAACTATATATTATTATACGTTTGCAACAGTATGAAGGACGCAACGCATCAGCTGATGATTGTAGAAGAAGCCTCAAGCACGCACTATAGCAAATCATCTCGAGGACCGGTATAGACGTCCGAGCGCGTAGAGGGAGAAAGCGAGACTAAGGGGGATGCATTCGTGGGTCCCATCAGCACCGCGCGGAGTGAAAGTAGTGCCGAGGGGCAGGCCCTAGCATAATACCGAAGAGGACCACCCCAGTGGCCATGTTGAAAGCATTATGGCTCTCGTATACACGCTTTCTCTTGCTTGGTAGCTCGTTTCTTTCTCATCCGCGCACAAAGAGGCCCCCCTTTCCAGATGCAAGATCGTAGTATCAACAATAAAAAAATTGGGACCGTTAGGCTTTCTACGCGGGCTAGACGATAGTCTTGAGCTGACTGCGCGACGAAATGTCACGAGAAATCGCGTTCTCGCGCTCTTTTCTGCGGTGTATTTTGCGTTTATTTCACGAGTATACCGAAGTTTAGTGAAATTTTTGTGAGTATTGTGCGCTTTTATTCTCGGGTGAGGACTTCTTCGATAATAAAAATGACGCTTATGGAACAAATGGTAATACATACGATATAAAAATTAATTATAGTTAATAATAAAGTTCTTTTTATTTAAATCAACGTTAAAAAAATACAAGCACTACTAGAGTTCATCAAAGTAAGTTTGCTCTCTCATAATGGCCTATAAACTCACAGCAACAGCAGCAGCAGCAGTCGAGTACAGAGTACGAGGGCAGCGTAAAAAAGGAATCGACGTTTCGATCGAGGCGTTATCAGCAGCGGGTTTGAGGCGATCGCTCGCTTGGGAGGTCCGGGCGTTATCTAGCCCGGCTGCAACTGCGTGCCGCGCCAACGCATACCCACATATATATACACACGGCTCAGCATCACAGGTATACAACACATCCACCCCCGCGGCGGCTTCGCGAACACGCTAACTAACTAACTGGGCATTTACATTGCTAATTGCGAAGCCTCGTGGCAAGTGGTAATGCCTATATATACCTAACGTAGACAATGCCGTTGAAATTAAACGTTATATGTAGAGAAAGCAGGGAATATACGTTATCTTTTGATAAATACAAGGTGTACTCGCGATGCGGCAACGGCGACGCAATTAAATTCATTCGGTTCTCTCGCTCTTTCTTCCCATAATTGTCTTCTTGCGCGACCCTCAAGAATTCGAAAGCGGGGTAGCTCTTCTATACGGTATAGTATACCCCCGTCGTTCAGTGTGTGGCAGCATGGAAGAACGCCAGGACTATAGTAAGCGAATGTACGTCCCGAGCGAGAGAAGACAGGGAGTTTACGACGAGGCGTAAATAACTTCGGCGCTTGTACAGAGAGAGAGAGACCCAAGTTTTACGAAAACCCTTCGCAAGACAAACACGCGGAAGGGATAACGTATGCGCGATAAGAAGGGAAACTCGCTTAATTGAATTCCGCAGCCAAGTGAAATGGGGACACGATTGGCTCTCCGCGGTGAATTAAGCTGTTTTTTACCCGCGTCGTCGTCGTCGATATATTCCCGATGATAAACCTCTGAAGAAATTCAAATTCCCAGAGTCGAACCCTTTTCCAGTAGAGAGTATTAGACAAGAAACTGTATACGGCTAAAAAGGCAAACGAAGAAGAAGCTGCAGCGAGGGTAGCTTGCGGTGGCGTCGCTTTCTCTTTCCACTCTCTTCCTTCTTTTCAGCTGCGCGTGTGTACGCTGTAGCCGTCGGGAAATAAAACATCGTCGCTGCGAGGAAACTTGCTCCGTATATAATATATATTTCTCTTTTTGTCGCTTCGCACTGCGCGCGTGGATATAGAGTACCGGAGACGACTATATACGCAGAGTTTGTATATAAGAAGGATTTTTCTCTCGTCGTATAGGCAAAGTAGTTTGCGCAAAAAGTGAGACGCGGTGTGATTAATTGCCGTGAAGGTGTAGAACTTTTTCGCGCAGTAGGCAATTATTCTTGAAAATGCGCTGTGTTGTAGTATAGATATTCCGATGAAAAACAAATAAAAATGAAATAAGTCGCGGTTGTGCATTATACACACAAAACATTGCGCGTAAACAATTTTCAATGGCCTGCTCCCACCATCCCTCTACTGGCAACTTGTGCAGTAAACTTTGGAAAAACTTTTCTCGCGTAGGAGTAAAAGCACACAACATTATCGAGTCGGACGATATAACATCGACGCATCGCGTACACCAAAAGTCCTCCTCGTCGACGTCGTTCCTCTGTGAAAGGGATATAGAGAGAGCGCGTTGAAATGGTTTTCCGTCGTATTCCAAGCAAACTCTACTCTGTATACGGCAGCTATTTTTCTCTCCTTTTTGCGCGAGCTCATACACAGGCGGACTTTTACGTACAGCCCTGTGGAGAGTATACGTCTGTCCGCATTATAATACACTCACTGCTACTGCTCCTTATGCTCGTCGCCCAAACTCCGCCCTTCCGTATCTACACACACATGTACCTATACCGAGCTCGTATAACGGCTGTAGTGTCGCTTGCCAAAATAATATCGATCGTCGGCGCACGACGCAAAGCTCCGTTGCTCTGTGACTTACGACTCGGTCTGCTTTTTCATAGTACATAATACCGCACGACTGCAGCAGCAGCAGCCTATGTGTTTTTGCCGCGTGGATGTGAAAGAAGACGCCGGAGTTAAGATCGTTTTCCGTCGGAGTCGTCTTATCGTCGATGAAACAAGCTCTATTCAGCCGGAGGGAAATTTAGAAGAGGGAGTGCGAGAGACAGAGAGAACTGTAAGCCGTTCGCTTGACGTAATGCGTACTTTTACGGCGATTTATCGGGCCAGGAAGTCTTTTGTACGCGCTGGATATTTCCTCTCTTGCGGACATTATTGTGCGCGCCTCCCTGGATTTATCGTTTTTTTTTTCTCTGATGGTCGAATCTGCGTTGTTATATATTAGATTTGCGATAAACAGTAGTATCTATAATTTCTAATATAATTTTACCACATTAAATGCTTCTCCAGTCGAGAAGTCAAACTTGACGCTCTCGCAAGGTTATAAATATATACAACGAGTGTCGCTCTATCATACCAGATGATAAATCGAAAAATACCAAGATCGAATCGCGGCCGTGTAACAAAGCATTGTTCCTCGAAGCCGCAACTGAAAGATTGCGCAAATCAAGTCTCAATCATCAGCTGCAGTATAAACTCCGATCGAGCGTAACGCGTTCCGATTAATGCTTTTCTTCGCGTCCTCGAGCGCACGATCTCGGTTGACGTGTCGCGATCTACATCCACTGAACTTGAAATAGATATACCGGACTTTGCCTTATACATATATATATAGTCCATTAACGATCTCTCTCTCTCCCTACAGTCATACGTCAGTCGCTGCATCAGCCGTTATCTTTGGCATTCGCTTATAACCACTCTCGCAAGAGAGCCAGTCAAGATATTATAAAGACCCGTCGTTATAATTGACCGAGTGCTTGCGCATAATACACTGCGTGCACTGCAGAGTCGAGTGCGGTTACGCAAAAACTTTCTACACAGCTCTGTGGAATATATAAGGGAAAACGTGACCGCGCGACAAAACAGTCATAAGGAGCGAGAGAGGAGGAAGCACGTGCATTATTTTCGCCTAGGTCGACGTTTCCGCGTGCGGTGCGGCTTTCCGCGAGGGCTATTTTCGAGTAAAAACAATCGTGACGGTCATGCGCGCAGGAAATTCACGGCTAGGTTGAAAAACAAAATCGAGAGAGTGTGACGCAATTCCAGCTTGGGCAAACATCATTTGCGAGCTGAGATGTCTATTAATACACGGCTTTTCCGCTAAATATTTTGCTCGTTGAGTTTTTCATAATGGCATATTCGTAACCGCGAGTGATTATGCGTTCTCGGAGCTATTTTAATATCGCGGGTTGAATTAAAAGTCAATATTTCAACATTAAAGATTCTTAAAAACCACATTAGCTTTCACGAGAAGTTATACAATGTTTCACGATCTCTCTAATGTAATATCAGCTTCAGGAAAGAAGTCACGAGATGTAAGACGTAACGAGAGAGAAAGAGCCAAAGGCACGTCGTTAAACTCGAGGGCGACGTCGCCTTGATTAAGGAGGCTCGCGAGGCGCTCAAGAGTATCGCGCAACATTGCTCCATTCGACCCTCTCTCCGTCTCGAGGGGTTGCCGTTGCGCGAGCAATTATACCGCTGAATTAAGGGCGAGGAAAATTTGGTAATTAGGGGGGGATTCAAAAAGGATAAAGTGTACATTATGGCGTTTCTTTTCGCGCTCTCGCCTATATATATATACACTGTGAGACACCACCGAATTTGCCTGCGTGACTTACGACCGAAACTTTTAATGGCTCATTTGTATTATTCTTTATAATCAAACTCGATTTTCCCCATAAATTTTTACACCGCAGCGACACCTCAATAAACATCGAGGACGAAGCAACGAAGTGAACATCAGCGTGGAGCACCTAAATTTCTCGTCGGAAAAAAGCGCTCCATCGATCGAGCTCTGAGTAGAGCTGCCTTAAAGTCGAGCCGAGCCCGTTTTTCCGCTCAGTCGGCCGGACGCGCACCGTTTCGCCGCCGATTGATCGTGTCGCCGACAACTGTCGACTACTCTCTCTCTCTCCCCCTGTATAAATAGCCACGCACACAGAGAGAGAGAGAAGTACTACTGCAGTAGCAGTGCAACGGTACGGGGGCTTTACGCGCTGACGCGGCGTTGTCCGTCACTATGGGCGCCGCCATCCCTCCTGTGCAGCAGGACGCACCATCGAATAGCGAGCGCGCGAGACCGGGAATATATATCTCCGTTTGGATTACACACCGGACTGCGGCAATGGGACACGAGTCCGCGCTCACACGTGGACAGTATTATACTAGCAGAGCTCTCTCTGTGTGATGTAGTTATTTGTATATATACAGTGAGGGAGATGGATGAAACTGCGGAGAGATAATGTGATGGACAGGTTTCTAGGAAATGTTTACATCGATATCGATGTTATAATTATATTGTACTCCTGAAATTACGAAAGCTTATGCTGTTATATAGTTTCTCTAGAAACGCCCCTTTTCGAAGGGGTTTCGATTTTCCGAAGGAATTCGATTTCACAAAACGTCAGACAGAGAGAAGTAAATCCAGCGCAAGCCCGAAGAATTACTGCCTCGCTCCGGAGTGAACACACACACACACACACACACACACAGTATAGCAACAGCAAAAGCCCGGCATTGCGATCCGTCAGAGCGAGTAAACCAAAGGCATAAATTTAATAGGTTTCACCCCCTTCTTCGCGAGCTTTATGGCACCGGCGAATTTCCCATTAAATAAACAAGCTCCCGTGTTCATTATACAGCCTGCAGGGAGAGAGAGAGAGAGTAGGGCGGGATAGAAAGTCTCCCCTCTCCAATCGGCTCTTTCTCTGCGGCGCGAGAGATACTATGCGCTGCGCCACCGATGTGCAGCAGCAGCAGCAACAACAACAGTAGCACGCCCGGATACGTCTAGGGGCTTAGACCGCGGCTGCGGTTGCCGGCCGGGCTTCTTCCTGCAGCGCACGCCCCGTGTAGCGAAAGTCTGCCTGGGCTGCTGCTGCTGCTGCTGCTGTAATCGTCGGACGTGCTAGCTGTATATACCTATATGTATATGTGTGTATACAACAGGGGGGTGGGTTAGGGTTGAGCTACTGGTGCATGCGAAATTAAACATCGCTGCACTGGCGGCGGGTGTGCGCTCTCTGCTGTAGCAAGTGTACAGCCATGAAATTCGATGGATTATATCAGAATATTTTTTTTTAATTGCAGAAAGAATTGTTATTGGGGAAATTAGCGCTGCATTTTCGAATCACTTGGAAAGCAAAGAAAACTATATATATGTTGCTCGCGTGCTCTTCGCGCTCGTACAAAAAAGCGCAATAGCAGGGACTCTGAATTATCGCCTGGCAATTAACGTTTTCCGCGAATTCATCAACATAAAACGTTTCGCTCGTTAGCTCAGAGCCGTATATACATGAAGCCGCGACGCACAAAAACGTCACTTAATTCAAATGCGCAGAGAACCGCCGCCGCCGCCGCACAACGAGCCTCTTTTTATTCGCATTCATTAGCGATAATGTTATAATAAACTCTTTCATCGTCGCTCGCTCGGGAGAGTAGACTACGCGGTGCCCCTCCATTTCGCGTTTTCCGCCCACGCAAATATGCAGCAGCAGCTTTCGTCTAGCCCGAGTGAGAGAGAGAGAGAGAGAGAGAGAGAGCCGAAACACTGTAACTCCTGCTTCCTGATAATTAGCGCATCCATCAGCCGCAGCAAGCCGCCAGCTAATGCCGATCGTACGTTATCGTTATCACGGCCTCTCCATTTTGTCGTCCCCTCCACTATATGTAGCAGCTCTCTCTCTCGCTCATCCCCCCTGAAAACCAGGCCGTATACCGCGTCGTTTTCCCCCTCCCGGAATGCAGGTATCAGAGCACGTCGGTAGTAACACTGTCGATACGACCAATAATCTAATAACCAGTCACCGCCAATGCGTCGTAAGTCATATTGCTCGACCTGCAGATTTTCCGCGACACTTGTGCGTCGATCCTGTATAACACGCCCCTTCTGGATTGTCGGAAACCAATAAACGAGACGCACTCTGGCTCGCTATCTCCTGTTTCCGTCATGAATCTCAATTTTTACCGTTTAAAATTCATAAAAATAATTTTTAAAACTGTCTCGATCTCTACGGTTCATAAAAATTCGGCGAGTGTGTAAATTTCTTTTTGGCGTCGTCCGATCGGAGATTTGACGTCGCAGAGACGAAAAAGAGCACATTCTCATCCGCGCACGTTTCTCACCGGCTCGAAATGAGGCATATCTGATTTTCGCTTGCACCGCTGCACCGCCGCCGCCGCATTATCGCGATGCGAAAATATTCGGGCGAAACGGATTCGCTGCAATGGCGGTGTGCAGCTCACTATAACACAGAGATGTCGGCACGAACGAAACACATCTCTTGACAGCCCAACGCTCGAGGGGTCTACACGCGCCGACTGCGCATATATGCAGAGGTGAACACCTACTTAGATGATATCTCGAGACGAGCAGTGTGCAGCGTGATGGAGATTCGCGATGGAAAATTTCGAAATTCCTTCTATAATACTGATGCGGTTTCTAGTGAGAATATAAAAATTAGTATTATACTCGTCTTAAAATTCACCCATACTCCAATAGAATGAGAGAACTGCACAGCCAGTAAACAATCCAAGCGAGAGAGGGATAGAGAGGATCAGAGAGGGCTCAGCTCGAGCTGCACAGGGGGGTGGTGTGTTGCACGTATATACGCACGCGTATTTGACCACGGCGCAGCGCTGATATAGAACTACTAAACAGGCCGTAGATCAGCCGGGTTAGTTATAGCTGTGCTACCCTCGCAAGCTCGCTCCATTGCCGAACCAATTCCCACCGGTGTTCTGGATCATTTGCCGGCCCGCGGCCGAGCTGCGCGCGCGATGCGACACTGCTGCTGCAGCGCCGCCGCTGCTGCTGCTATCGGACCGATGCACCGGCTCTCGATAAAGCCCCCTGATTTCGCGACCCCCGACGAACGGGATACTTGCTTTTTCGCACTACTTTTCGCTGTTTATCGACGAGTTTTTCAGATGCGGCCATCGTGGAAATATTAGACGAGATTTTCTTGTGTGTGTATATAGGGATAGGGCTTTGTTTACGGTTAAATTTGCTTTGGCGTCTGTTATCTAATTGTAGTTCCGGGATAATATTAGAGAAGGTAAATTTATCGTCGCTGATAAGCTAGATTCTAATTAGATATTTTCGAATCAGAATTATTGCCGAACTACGACTATACACATACTGATTGCGAGTGCGTTTATTTCTCCACTGGCAGAGCAAATATTTTCCTCCGACACTGCAGCGCATACGCGCGAAGATAAACTTCGCTCTGACTTCGGGATCAGAGTGCTGTAATCCGCGATTTAAAAGCCAGCCGCGGGAATTTATCATTTCGAAAATAGGCATAAAAGCCTTTGACAAAGTGTATCAATAAATAACGAGCTCGCCGGTACACACATAGCTTCAGACACTTGGTACAAAGAGCATTTATTTAAACTAGATAGGAGGTCAGCGATTGAAGCGAGAATAGAAACGCACTACGACGCATTTATATATATACATGTATATATACCTGAGAGCTGCGTCACTCTGAAGTTTGCGTGCACACACGTAGTTCACGGCGCCGCTAATCTCTCGAGGGACTTCAGGCTTTGCTGCCATACACGGGGATAGAAGATTAAACATTCAACGTATCGCGCGCGCAGCGCATTTACCGGAGGCCATTTCCAATATTTCGCACCGGAGCTTTGACTCCGAGCGTGCGAGATACACACACACACACACACACACACACACACAAAGCAAAAGCGATTTATCGGGCGCAAAATGGAAACGAAAAGTCCTGCCTTCGAATAAAATATTTATTTATATATTTGTATATAGGCGAGTGCTCGCGGCCTCGTAAAGTCTGAATTAAATATAGTGATTTGATACGCCCTTTTTGTAGGGGCTATCGCTTGTTCCTGAGATGTGAAAATTCATTTAATCGAGATCCTTTGATTTTTGTTCCAGGTAAGGACGATATGGCTAAGCCGCATTGGACCTGGTTGCAAGGTGAGTTGTGCTTTTTTCGTTGAACCCGACATCATGAAACCACAAAGACCTGAATATCCCTTCTCTCTCTCTCTCTTTTTCCTCTACACACATCATATATAACACACATACCGAGAAAAATCCCCCCTCCCCTCACCCACCCTTTTAAAAATCCCGTCATATGGCAAAAACTGTCCAGCTGTATAAGCGCGCGCAAAACTTTATCTTTTCGAAGCGCTTAATGTAACTTTAATCTCCGCGCCGCGCCGTGGCCCGAGGCGAATGAAAATTTATAGCCGTTTTTCCCGAATAAAAGCCAGTCTTGAAGCCAGCTCTCTCTCTCTCTCTCTCTACTGGCTCGCGCGCCGCAATATGTTTCGAAAAGAGAAAAGAGCGAATCGAGAACGGAAAGACAGAGAGAGAGAGAGGGAGAAAAAAGCAACGGGGAAATTCTTCATATATTGTATATGTGTGTTATTCGAGAAATATAAGGGATGGATTTCGCCCTATATTCTTCGTACTCGCTTTCCACGCGCGCGGAAAAACAAAAGGCCAACAGCTGCCACCGCGAGGCAATGATTCCGCCATCTCCCTATCTATCTATCTCTTTCTTGCTCTCTTTCGCCTCGTTTTTTGACTTTTTATAAATGTAGTTTGTGTATATACACGATAGCGCGCAGTGTGCAGGAGAGAAACACACTCTCGCGCGAAAGCGCGTGTGCCTTCGGGGGGTGATCAATAAATATTGGTTCTCGGGGGTGAAATTGGGGGACGGCGGGAGAGGACAGTCGTGCTGCGGTTGCCGCCCCCTTGGACCCCCTCCCCCTCCGCCTGGCGGCGTCGCAGCGGCGCGCACACACTCTCGCAAACGTTATACGGCAAATATAACCACTTCTGATGCTGCGGCGCGGCTTGGTATAACCGATGGAAAATCGCTCACGTACGCGCGAGTTCTGAGCCTGTATGTATTATGTGTGTCTGCGTGTGAGAGTATGATGTGGCGCGTGTTCTCCTTTCGCGCGACCGATGTCCTCGTATGTGCAACGTGTACACTCGGGCTTGTAGGAGCGTATGTTGCCTTATGGCTCTCGCTTGTTCGCTCGGATCGATCAACACATGTCGTTTTCTTATTGCCGCCGCTGCTGCTGCTGCTTTCGTATGTGTCCCTCGTTCGAGCTGTGTCCGATGCATATTTCTGCGCGTTGTTGCGATCGATCGATCGTATATAAAGAGTATCACGGAGTCATAGGTGAAAATTTAAATTAATAAGAGAGAGTCTAGAAACAAATTCGAAAGTTCAGAAGGCGATGGCTGCGGGCGTATCTATGCGCTTGCGAGCATCGCGTCGCGCCTCTCGGAGCGTGAAATGGCCGAGTTAAGCATCTGCACGGCCCCGGCTCGCGGATCGCTGATCCGTGTAAACGGTCTACCAAAAATCGTTTATTCCCTACTACTCCCTCTCTCTCTTGCGAGGAGAGCCGACCGAAATAAAGGGATTATCTTGGCCATGATGCGCTTGCGTTATTTCTAACAACGTGTGTCCCCAGTAAATAGAAATTCCCGAGCTGCGTTTCGTGACTTATGTGTATACTTGCGGGGGGTGAGGTGTATAGGAAGGGTGCAGAAGAGGGTTTGATGAGCGCTCGAAGGAGATATCGCTCTCTTTCTCTCTCCGGTGTGTCGCTTTATTCGTGATGCTACTGTATGTGCGGGAATAAATCCGGGAAACGACCGTCGTGTTGTTCATTTTAAAGTACTTTGGCGTCGCGTCGACCCCCCGAGAGTACCTATATATCGGGGAGGAATTCTTTATGGGCCATCTCAGGATTAGAAAAATTAAAATATACAACGTGTAGTAATTCGAATTTACGTTTTGACATATCAGTCCAAACACTGTAGGAATTGATTTCACGAAATTGAGTGTTTGGCCGTATAACATATTTATTATACAAAAGCGCAAAATCCCTCGATAGTTTTCAAAAATCTTTCTCTCGCAATGCGGCTACTAGAGAACTGCTCGCGTCATTGCGCTACGTAGACTTCGCGAAAAATTTTTTCCTCCTCGCGTCTTGGCACACGGGCGGGAGAATCCCAGCGGGGGGGTGAAGATGAGGATTCGGCCAGAATTCGAATGAGGCACACGTACTAGAGTATAGCAGTAGACACGGCAGACAGAGAAAGATGCTTCTCGAGGCGTGAAATGGCTGCGTTAACCACTTGCACGCCGCTCGCGCGAGATAGAGCGAAAAGAGAGAAAGAGCGAGAGAAGGGGGGAGGCGGACGTTTTCTACGACCCCCCGGCTCGCGTTCCGAGTGTTTGGAGGCGCAGCGCCCGGTAATATCGTCCCGGATCTCTCTCTCTGCTCTCCCTCTTTCCCTTCTTCTCTTTCTCTCGCGGCCGCGCGAAGATCTCCGAGAGGTAAGATAAAAGTTATGCGCTCCGCTATGCGCGAGGGAGTCGTACATCACACGGCCGACGCGTCTGCGGGGACGAACCTCCTCCCGGCGTCGGATAGTTATATCTATATACATTGTACATGGGATACTGTGTGTATGTGTGTGTGTATATATAGTCCCACATAAATATGGCGCTTTGCGCGTGTGTGCTCTCTCCTCCGCCTCCTTTTTGCTCGCGCCGTTTTCGTGTACGAAAAGCGGCAGCCCCTCAGTTTCGTATCTGAGCGGCGTTATCTCCGTATATATACGCGGGAGGAGATTCGCCGTGTGTATAAATTCCGGAGGCCAAATGGTATTATATCATCGGGGATCTGTTGTTGTTGTTCCTGTCTCTCTGTCGGAATATTTTTTAGATCCCGAGAGTCGATGCGGAGAATATTAAGCCATTACGAACACGACAATCCATCCGGTCTCGCTGTCCGAATTAAGACACAACGATTCGAAAACTACCGTAGTTCCCTCGAGCACGCGATATATATAAGTATATACGCACAATAAGAGAGGGCGTGGCGTGAGCCGAGGGCATTATTATTATTATCTTTCGTGTGCGCAGAGAAGACGTCCGGCGACTGTACTATATATAAATATACTTGACGTCCTGTATGTCTCCGCGCGAGAAATTGCTCGGGAGATCGAGGCAGACCGATAGAGGTACGACTGATGTATACGGCGACGATTTGCGAATACGTTTCATGGCTACTTTGTGCGAGAATAGTGTGTTTTTGTTTTATTGTAGCGCTGGTTAAATTTTCGAGGAAATAATGACGATATAATTATTGCGATTGAAGGCCGCGATGTGTATGTATGTATAATTATTGTATACGCGATAGCAATTTCATCTTTTTGTCTCGTCGTCGCGTGTAATTACACGGCTTTACTTCGCAATTTGGCCGATAAAGATAAGATCTCGAGTAATTCGACCTCGTAAAATATAATAATGCGGCGAATTATATCTACATTTCGACATTGTATTTATTTATTTATTTATTTATTTATATGCATAAAAATGAAAGGAAATTTTGCACATTATTCAAATGAGAAATGAATTACTGATAAATATATAATCCGCGCGCGAGGCAGTAGTATTTTCCCGAGAATATAGCAGTAGCCGAGAGATCAGCGCGATCGGAGTAATTTCCGCGATTTATCGGCGGAACTCCGTTAAACCGCTTAAGCGGAATCGAGCAAAAAGTCGCTCGCGCTCGCGCGGATATGGAAACGCGCGGGGGGAAAATTCGTCAAACGAAGCTGCAGTAGTAGCTATATATAGTAGACGCACAACTTGGAGAACTGGCCTCTCCGCGTGATTCGCTCTGCTACTGCTATTACTACTTTTTTGTCTTTTATCTCAGACAAGCGCGCACGGCGGCGGTGGCGGGGAAAGTGCTGAATTTCCAACTCTGAAGGGCCATAAATCCGGCGGAGATTACGCGAGGATTTACAGTCGCCTCCTACAGTAGCAGTAGTAGTCCTTCTCTGACGCGAGAGAGAGAGAGCGCGCACGGGGAGAGCAAAAGAGAGCAGACGGAGAAAGATTCGAGCCAATAAAAATACATCACGGATTATTGCGATCTCTCTCTCTTTTTCCGCTGTATATATACGCGGCGGCGTACGCCCTTGGGGCTATATTGCCAATTGAAGATCCTACCGGCAGCAGTTTTGCTCTCTGCGATTTTTGCGACAAAAATGCGACTAGATCCGTCCTACTCGATTTGATTTTGATCTGGACGGTGTCTCGTATGCGCATATGTATACACACTGTGCCTCGATGTTATAGGTATATGTATAGGGATCGTAGTTGTATACATATATACTATAGACGCGTAGCAATTCATCGGGATGAGAGCTACGAGCTATAACGTAGTAGTATACAGCGTCGATGCAAAGGGGTATATGGCGAGGATCGAGGAGGATAACCCCCAGACGTATTATAAACGCACACATAAACATCCCTCGCGCGCGCGGCGGCAACGGCGTTATCAGTTGTCGGACGCCGGGGCGCCGGATATTGTCGCATCCTCCGTTTGTCTCTCTCTCTCTCTCTCACTCTCTATGGCTATCTCTCTCTTACTTTCGCTTCTCTGTGTACCAACGCATTGCCTACTCCATACTGGCTTTTGCTCTTTGCACTCTGTGTATATACCCGCGAGTTTGTGTGTGTGTTTTATATATTGGAGGTGGGCGAATTATTGTATATAGGCGCGAGGGGTAGAAGCGTTTCGTTGTTTTTTCTAAAAGTCTATAGCCAAAAATAAATTTGAGTTCTTCTTTTTCTTCGGCATCGACTTGTAAAATCCTCGACAACTGTTACGCATACCTACATAACTATCCGTTCTGACCTAAATTCGCTTTTTCTCAGAAGTGACTCACTTGTAACGACGCAACGGTATATATCCATCGTTGTTTGGGTATAAGCAGTGTCAGCTTTTCTCGCGTGAAACGTGTTTCCCATCTCGGAAAATCTCAATATTTGCACGCAGGTATACAGAACAGATCTTCTCTATGACATCACAGAGTACGCAGGTATAACGTGTGTCGAGGTAGTCCCGCAACGTTTTACAGCTCGACTACCCTCGTAAGACGGGACTCTCTTCTTTTTTTTACGACCGCACCGCAATCTCGTTCGGACGACAATTTTCACTTTTTCGGCCGCATTCCGGTACTTTCTTTTTTACAGCCGTTCTCGGGGCTAGTGGTGCAGTCGGCCGGCGTGAAAAGGGCCTGGAAAACGGTGAAAGTTGCATCCTATAAGTTCCCGCTACCCGTGGTGTGTAGGTGAATGAAAAAAAAATAACGGAGAGAGAAAGTTGGGGACGATTTTTTTTACGAGGATTCGCTGCCATTGTCGCAGACGAAAACTTTCTCTAGAAAAAAAAAAAATTGGAGATACGCGAGCGACACTTGCGGCGCGGATGGACAGTGTGCTGCAGTCTTTGCAAACGGTCGGAGGAAACGTCGGGAGCTCTTCCTCCGACTTGTGTTTATACGCGAAGTTCGTTGGCTCGTGAAGTTATGGCTGCGTGTGGAAAATGTGAAGTTAAGAGCTGCGCTGTGTGTGTTCACTTCACGCGATCTCGCGCGCGTGTGAAAATTAAAGGCTCTTGGTGCGGTGTTTGTTTCGTTGTGCGCCGTGTGTTTAAAAAAGTAATTTCCCTGCATAATGATATTCTGATAACGCGTCAAGCATTTGAAAATGTCTCTTGGATCTGATTTGCATAAAGAAATGATAGATCCAATAGATTTGTCAGGGCAGTAAATAAGCATCGAATTAGAATGCAGCAATAAAGCAAAAGTAATTGGAACGTTATCTTATCTCGTTGAGACCGTTATAGCATGAATAAACGATCTCTCGAAAAGAATCCTCGTTACGTACTGCTAGTATAGGAAGAAAAAAAATCTCGATACACTTCCAATGATATATACGGATCGGCGCATTAACATATTATTTCGCTAAAAAAAACGCCCCATACATCCCTCGCGCATAAAAGAAGTACATTATCCACGAAGAAGAAGCCATTTTCGTATCCATTTCTCTCTCTCACATAGTCCCAGGAGTGATCCCGCACCTACGCACATACATATATATACACACACAAGTATATACACATCTATCTTTAGCTCGTTCCTCTCTTCTCTTGCTTGCTCTCGGGGTTGTAGCGAAAACTTCAAACGAGCGCCTGGGGCCTAGCCCCGATAACATAAATCATGGCGGCGGCCGACGCCCGCGGAATGGAAGTTCGAGCGTGTGTGTGCATACGAGTATATAGTCGACAATCTGCATCCGTAAACTCGATCGCGCGCTCTGGTAAATAGTTTTGGAGAGCGGTCTGTCTGTGTGTGTGTGTGTGCAAGTGCATTCCATCAGTTTCGATCGCGCGAAACACGCGAGAGAGCTTGTATATATCCAACCAAATCGTTGGACGTCACGCGCAGTTGCGGTTTTAACGAAGAGTATGGTGGAATTCGAGAGGTCCCAACGAAGTAAAAAAGAAATTTTCGGCTGCGAGCAAACACGGAATATAAGGGCACGCAGAAATTACACGTTGAATAATTCCGTCGGAGACGTTCCCAGAGGAGAGAGAGAGAGCTTTAATTGAGACTTCGTTAAAGCAAAATTGCGATGAAGAATGCTACCGGTACTCTCGAAAAATTTATGTGGCGAGATTCAGGGTCCCGAAGCAGCAAAAAAAAGAAGAGAGAGAGAGAAAAAAAAGAAACACCAACGAGAAGAAACCTCATTCGAGAGGGCCGTCTTGATCGAATCTCGCCGCCGTTGAGAAACGTACCGTTATCAGACCTCGAGGCAGTAGTGTGCGCAGGTCCCTTTTCAGCAGCGACGAGAAGAAGAAGAAGAAGGAGCGACGAAAAGAAAAGGAGAAGAACGAGCGGGAAAAGAGTAAATCCTTAATACAGTCAGGCCGTTCGATTTTCAGGAGGAATTCGCGGCGCGCGCGAGTCGAGTTATCTCCGTCCGATCGTAATTAGAGCCTGCGCAAAGTCTACTTTCGCGAATCACCGGCGGGCGAGCTCGTTCGAGCGGCAATATTACCGTCGACTGCTGAGAGATATTGCATTGCGGAGGGAGGGCCGCGCACTGCAACAGCAGCAGCAGCAGCAAGAGGTCGAAGGGGCGCCATAGAGAGGGAGTCGAAAGAGTTAAGCCGAGAGGGAACGGCCAGCGCGCGCGACGAGCAAATAATCGAGTTTAATTGCAAAACCGTCGCGGCATGATTTAATTACGCCGCGCTGCTGGCCGCCCGTGTAAATTCTATCGAACAGCTGAGTAAGTGCGCGTGGTCTGGGTGTCGACGTCGGAAGCAAAAAGAAAAATACGCCGTGTTAATTTGGTTCTCTCTCGCTCTCTCTCTTGCTCTTCTCTTTTCGAGATGGGTATTTTCGATGCGTTATATTGTTGCAGGGAGAGGCGGTGCTTTATTGCCCGTTATTACGTTTACGGCATTGACGTCGTTATTACACGTTTCGGCGCGGGCGAGGGTGCAATTAAAATATTGCAAATGAAGACGTTGCGACGCTCGGCGGTCTCTGGTTTACGATGTCCCTTACTTTACGGTTTATTTTTTCGGGACCGAAGTTTGTCTCTCTTCCGTGTCGATGCTAATAAACGCCTTGCGACTTTTAATTTACCGTTGACTTTACGATCTCCAAAACTTTTCGAATAGAGAATTGTATTATATATATATATAAAAAAAGCAGAATATAGTTCCCGGTCGAAGTATCTCAAGAACTTTGCAGACTTGTTAGCCTTAATTGCAAAATCTTTTAATTATCCCGCGAGTGTAGGTATATACCGCACGAAAATACTACAGTGACGCGCGAGGCAACAAAAAACTCGGCTTAAAAACAATAAGAAACAATTAAATAAGTATTCCCGGAGTCCCGGCGCGCGAGCGCATAATAAACTCCGCATTCTCCCCCCTCCCATATAGCCGCGCGTTCGTTCGTTCCGCGCTCCACCGACTATCCGGCGAATAATTAGAGCTAATAAAATCTTCTTGCCCCCGGTCGCGTTCTCAAACTCCGGCGCGCGCGAGCGGCGGCATAAATTCTTCCGCTCGAAAGAACCGCGGCTCTCTCTCTCTCTCTCTCTTGCGCTCGCGTTTCTTCCATTCTTCGAGTAGAAATCGCCGCAAGTAAGTTTCTTCGAGTGGACTCGTTTTCTCTCTATATATACGTGTGTATATACGTAAGAAGCAGCAGCAGCAGCAGCCACGAGAGGGCCCTTATCTCCGGCTCTCTTTTTGCGCCACCGCCGCGGCTCAGCGTTGTGCACGCAAAGTCAGGCGACACGGGAGATTCTTCCCCGCTGATATCCTAACTACGCGGGCACGCGAACTTAAACTCGCGCGAGCTTAGATCAATACGGAACGATTCGAGCGTATATACACGGCCCTTATATTCCTTCTCGAGAATAAGTATGGCGGTGCTGAGAGGTTTTTTGCGAGAGAGACTCGTTATCCCTTTTGCATTTATTACTCGCTCGAGAACCGCGACAAACTCGACGAGCGAGGGACACTTCATGTTTAATGCAGGGGAGTGTATGTGGACGTCAGCAGCAGCAGCGAAGTAAACGGCATAACGTGGGAATCTTATTGGCAGTTTCTTCGCGATATATGAAAAAGAGAGAGAGAGAAGTCTTAGCATGCGCGAGAGCTTTATCCTCGGCCATTTTTGTCACGCCTCAAAGTGGCTACAAGCAAGTTTTCGTCGCTGGACGGATTCCAAGCGTCGTCCTCCTCATTTTCGAACAATAAAATTACGCAACTTCTCGATGCACCAAGAGAGAGAGAGAGAGCAGTATAGCTTATAAAGAAATAAATCCAGTCTCGAAATAAAGCCTTCTCTCATACACAGACACACACACGCGTCTCTCCCCTTTCTCATTCCGCGGCGCATGTAAATTCATCCACAAATCGCTGAGCTCCCGCTTGCAAGCCAGTTCGCTCTTTTCTCCTCCCTCGCAGCAGCAGCAGCAGGAGGTCAATGTCTCTCGCATCTCCTCTCGCGGGCTCCTTAAAATACAGCGTGGCTTCTTCTTCTTCTCCTCCGATATTATTTCTGTCCCGTTCTCGCGGCTCTCTCGGAATATAAATCGAAACAGCAGTAGCAGCAGCCGCAGCAGCAGCAGAGCGTCATAAATCGCCGAACGAGAGAATTCGCGAGAGAGTGCGTGTGCGCGTATTTATTATTGCCGCGTGAAGTTTGATAGCGTTACAGCATTGTACCGCCGCCGCCGTATAGCCGCGGGGCGTAAAGCTTTGCTGCATTGCGCGGGGTGGGGCAGAGAGAGAGAGGCTGATACGAGAGGCATGCGGGGGGGTAAACTGAGGGAGTAGTATAGTAGTGGTAGTAGTAGTAGTAGTAGTATAGCGAGGCCAAGAGAAAGGGTGTGGGGGAGGAGGAGGCCAGGCGCGCCTGCACCTCATAAACTTAAACCCTAATTAACCGGCGCTACGGCTACTGTTGCGCGCGCGCGGGCGCGTTCCTCTCTACCCTCTCCTATATATACGTGCGTATGCTTCTCGTTCGTATACACACGAACGCACTTTGTCTCGCCGGCTCTCCTGCTTTATTTCCAACGCTATATACTGTGTGCCTCTCTCTCTCTCTCTGTGTATGTATTATACTATAGCAAGTAGTCGTTTCTTTGCGAGCACGCGTGTTTTTACCTCGGTGAACGATTATTCCGCATCGTCGCTGCTGAGTCGAGCGCTTTTTGTATTATACTGTATGCGGAAAATTCTGATTGCGTGGCTGGAGAATTAACATCTTTTAAATCTACATACGCTAAAAAATTAATAGAAATTAACGATAGTACCGATTCACTGCAATTGTCTCGGGTGCAATCTAGTATATATAGAAAGCAGTGCAGGATCTTCGGCAGTACAGCACACGCGTGGTATTCTCCAGCGAGGTGGCCGCGCTTATTTATCACCAGACTTGGCGTAAATTAGCCCCTCGGCCGCGAAACTATCCTCCGGCGGTGTGGCTTTCGTTTCGCGGCCCGAGAGACTCTCTCTCTCCCAGTTTCGGCCAAAACAAGACGTGGCTTCCTGTAGCAACAGCAGCTCCCGGGGATTCTACGTACACTGCACACGCAAAGCCCTCGCTTATAGCTGCGTCTCGCGTGGGATTACGAAAGTTGATTGTGCGGTACAAGGCTTGTGTGTAGCTATATAGAGGCTCGCCAAGTCGGATCAGCTCTCTCTCTCTCCTGCTTGAGTTTAATGCGCGCCGTGTGTCGCCGCGCACACACGTTGTGTCTCGTATACGTCGCTAGTGTAAGCTTCTAATCTGCAGCCGCTGCTGAGTTTTGTGTTGAGGTGTCGGGAATTTCTTCGAGTCTCTCTCGAGAGATTATTTTAACATCAAAGTAGCCGGAAAAGAAAATGGCTATTTGGAAATTTCGAAGCTTTTCACCAAAGCCTTTAATCGCCCAACGCTGAAAGGGGTCTATTTTTATTTCCGTCTTCCCGGAGAGATTTACGAGATATTTTTGGAACACACACACAAGAGTGTGTTTCCTTCTCTCTCTCTCTCTCGCACTCCTGTGGATAAAATCAACAGAAACTTAAAAATTCACGGACGCGCCTGACACAGATAGCTTCTCGAACAAATAACTCTCAACTGTTGAATGTAGCCAAAGTTTCGATTCATCTCTTTCTTGTATACTGTTGAAATCTTTTCAAGTAGTACGAGTCATCGCTCCCGTACACACAACTACCGCATATTATCTCAGCCTTGTAACGCATTCTCGCAATGTCAGACAGCCATATACACCTCTTCATTACTCGCAATCATCGCTGCTAGCTGCTATCCCCCCTCCTACACGAGCTTGCGCAAACTAATTACGAAGCTCTGACGGACGTGGATTAATTTCTCCCGCGGCGATTTTATATGCCAAACTACCCGTGCGGTCAGTCTCTTTTGCGATCTTTATCGAAGGAAGTCACATAGCCGAGAGAGAGACTACACATTTCGGAAGGATAAAGCCGAGAGATTTACGATTCCTCGCTCGTCCTCGCGTGTCTCGCAAGTGTCAGCTCTATGCTCGTACATGAGAAAAGGCTGGCCAGAGGGCACACACATAGCTGCGCCTCTAATATATATACACGTATAGCATACGCAGACATATCCACAGCGGCAGCAGCAGCGCAACGCGGAGAGAATATTTATGGCCGCTGGAGCTGCGCGGAGCTTCGGCTATATGGCTGGCTGTACACCAGCCGCGGACGATCGATTCTCGGGAAGATCTTACGCGATACTACTAGCCCTCTCCGTGTCGTCTCCAAGAGGAATTCGAGGGAAAAAAGGCGAGAGAGAGAGAGAACCCCGGGAGACTAGGATTTTTTTCCTCCTCTCGCTCTCTCTGCCTCCTACTTCTTCTTCTTCACTCCCGCGACTGCTGCTGCTGCTGCTATTGGATCGAGAAATCAGAAGAATGGTATATAGGATATATGTCTTAGAATTGAATTTTGTGCTTTGACCCGTTCGGGCTCTACGATTCCTAACATTCACGAAAATGCGCGTTGAAGTATTCCTAATTTTGTTTTAGAATGATGAACGATATTTGCTTGAGAAATCGTAAAATCATTGTTGAATCGCTGTATCGATCGTTTCATTCGATGTTATGCGGACTATCGCACCGTTGCTTATATTCTACATCAAGTTCATTTACGCATTCCAAGCAATTCTTACGTTTTATTAACTATGTATCGGTAATTGTTACCTGAACGTGTTCCACTCTTCACTTACAATTATTTTCCAGTCAATAATATCTCATAATATTTTTCAACTCATCTCGTGCTTTCATTCTCCAAAGATTCCTATGTACTGTTCAAATAAATTTACCAATTAAAGGATAAACTAACGTGCTTCATCAATCACAAGCAAATGCATAATTCAACAAACTACAATTAATACATCAAATCAATAGCTCTCAGGCTATTTCTCGAGTAAGCTACTAGTTTATACTATACCGAGTAGTGCACTTGCGTCAAAGAGTACAGCAAGTTAGCAAGAAAAATTCCAACCATCAACAACTTTTTCTACGTCCCATAATACCGAGTAAAGCGACGCACGCGCACATCAACCGCCGTCGCACACGTGTGTACACACAGACCGAGAGAGAGCTGAAAGAAAGCAAGAGAGAAGATCTATAGCGAGATGCCATAGACTATGCAGTACAGACAGAGAGAAAGAGAAAAAGACATTCAAAGGAAGATCAAAGATCCTGTGTGCAGCAACAGGAAGGAAAGAGAAAGAGAGAGAGAGAAGGATCTTTGGCGCGCAGATGCAGCGACGTATCGCGTTGCACACGTGTGCAGGTGCGCACATCGGTATCCTTCCGCGACACTCGCACATATAATATATAGAAAAGCAACCCGCTAGAGGTGAGCGAAAAATCCCCAAGGCTCCCGCGAGATATGATCGCGACTGCGATCGATCTCGCAAAAACCTCGAGGACCTTGAAAGGAAGCGAACCTTCTATTATATTATATACATATACACACACGACGAGCGCACACTCTCTGACTCAGCCGCCATTACGCACACTTGAACCCACGCAAGAAGAAGCGATGCTTCTATCAGCACAAACAGAGACTACTCGTACCTGTCATCAGCTGATCAATAGATCTCAAAAAAATTCCCATCGATGACGGACCTGTGCGAAATTCCAGCGTAGGTGAATGACGGACATTTTTCAGACACAGCTGTGTGCTACTACAGTATTATATACGTGAAGGCGGCGCCGGGCGCCGCGCGCGCAGCTAGCAGCACTGTCCCAACATGGCGACGGGTTATACCCGCGCGCGCGCGCGCGCAAGAGAAAGGCAGAGCGAGAGAGAAAAAGAGAACCGGTCGATCTTGCCGCGCAGACGCGCAGAGAGCTCTCGCTCCAGGGATCCAAGCTGCACGCAGGGTGGGGCGAGAGTGAGCTCCTGCGCGTAGCCCAACGGTGGAGGCAACATGGCCGCGTTCGCGTAGAACCGGGGCTAGCTCTCTTTTTTAACCGCGTGTCTTCGTGTTTTCTCTCTGGTTGTGACGGTCGCGCGCGATTCCGAGGATGTCGTCGAGGATGAAGCTCAGGATTATGGTGCTGCGCTGCTGCTACTGCTGCTGGAGAAAGGACGATCTGGGTTGAAAGCTGGATGCGACGCGCGGCTGCCATCTTAGGGCGAGAGAAAGATATTTCAGCACGTGTAGTGTGCGCGTTGCGTTGCTGATGCGTTTCTACCTCTGCTGTATGTTATGGTGTTTCTTCTTTTTTAAGACCATCTCAGTGTTTTCTTGCGCTATTTATGTATGTTATAAATGCTGCTTTCAGATTTATTATGGCATTTTCAGTTCTTGCCTTATGTTTTTATTGGTTAGGGGTGGCGCGCGCGCGCGCGAACGGGTGAATGCACGACTGTTACTACTGACTGACGGGATGTTATTGTGATTTTTGTTTTGCGATGGTTTTTAGAGACTTTAGTTTGCATGAGGAAGCGAGGCATCAGTTTACGTTCTGACTCTTTAATAATAATAATAATAAAGCGCGCGCGTGGCACGCTGATGCGAGATTTCTATCGCGCGGCACATTACGCTTTCAAGAATGTTTCATTAATATTTTTATGTTAAGCAGTAGCTTGATGTATTGCGGCTTGTTAATAAATATAGATGTAATAAATTCCTGCCGCCACGTATACGTAATATATATGTAATCTAGACAGCCAGTTCATTATATACACGGAATAAAGCTATTTTGCACCTCACACTTTTATCATGCAGTTTACATTTTTTACAGCGTGTTAACACTACAGTTATTGTCGATTATTCAAACAGATTGCTATCGATTGTAATAAACTATTTAAGAGGAGCACGTTATAAAGAAGATTGTTTATACTGATGATGGAGCGTCGGCGTACTGAGCATATGCTTTCAAACTGCCGCCGACGCTAGAAATCATAAACGATGTGTGTTCAATCAAAGATACCGAGTTGCACGAATTTTGAGAATTTTCTTCTGATATTTATATATAACAAGAATTAGTACAAAAATAAGACGAATTAATCCCAACCGGATGCAATTCAAACATATAATCTCATTAGCGTAATAACAGCAGCGATAAAACTATACGAAATAAACGCGTCTCTCATTGTTCAATACGTAAATTTTTCAGCTTTAATTAAAACAACACGAACCGCGGCTGCAATAACGAGACAATTAAAAAATCCAGCAATCAAAGGCGGCTGTGCGGCGACCAACAATTGAATATTCCCGAGGCGCTCGCATCCGGCGTACCTTGCGTTGTCCTCCATCGAGCCTTGCTATATTCTCGCATCTGCAAAAATCCCATTGTATAATTACCCGGCGATCGTAAATCTCGGCACTCGTGTCTTTCTCTCTCTCTCTCTCTACACTCGTATGTGTGTGTGTGCGCGTATATATAATTGTACAGTGGAAAACAAAGTCGAGTCGCGTGCCGTAGCGCTGAGTAAGATCGCTGCGGCGCGACGTATTTATTGCGACGCAAATAGGTATAATGCTCCTCCCTTTCTCTCTATCAGCACTGCTGCTGCTGCTGCTGCTCGCGTGATACGGAACAGTGTCCTGGAATCTACGTAACAATCGTATGTGCGAGTGTGTGTGTGTGTGCGAATGCCGGTTTCTAACCGCTGATATTTCATTACCGGCTCGTATGAGTTCGTGATTTTTGCTCCGCCGAGTAGCTCGTAAACTATAAAAGCGAGGGTTCTCGAGAGAGAGAACGCGCGCGCGGGAGGTGATAATTGCTCTATTTCGTATATGAGACTGTGATATTCGATTGTGGATATGAGCGGCGTTATGTGGTCGTTTCTGATAAAGTTGTCCGACTTTTATTGGCTTTTGCTTCGTTGTAAATTGCAGTGGGATATAGATAACGGCTGGGATAAATGAGTAACTCCTACGCGACTTGTAACAAATTTCAAAGTGTATATTTGTTCGAAAAAGTTGTGCAATCGCGTGAGTTTGTAGTAGTACTAGAAACGTTATAATTCAAAAATCAGTTCGAAGCAGTGTATTAAAGTTATACAATGCTCGGCGCGTCCCTTGTAGCAGCGGTCCGACGGACAACGAATGCCACATTGGCTGGCGTTGCGCGTGCGCATCCGTGCAGCTGCCGTATACATTACCAGTCTTGAATTCAATTTTTATTTTCAAAAGCTGTTCTTCGCATCAAAAGTACTGCATTATGCAAAACGAAAATTAAATAACCTTCAGCTCTCGTCGGTAAAAATAATTTTAACGATCTTTAAAAAATAAAACTCGAAAAAAGTGCAATAAACAAGTGAAAAATTGTAATTTTTTTTATTATTCCATTTTACGTACAAAGTGATACATCAACAGTACCGCGGATTGCACTCAACGTGCTAAACGCTTCGAGTAGATCCTGAAAAGAAGTTTTGGTTAAGTCATTAAGGCAATAATGAAGGGTTTATTGTCCAGGATTATGGACCCTACTCACCAAAACTCGTTATGGCTTCTCTGGCCTTGTATCCCTGTGTTCTTCTTCCCGTGTTGAAGTGCAGAAGCCTATACCCACGATATTACCTCTCTCTTTCGGCATTCAAATTATACAATGCGGTTTCAAAATTGTTGCTTTTCAATTCCAAAGTGAAATATAACAAAATTTCCATCGCATAAATCGCGATAACTGTGTAATCTATCGAAGAATCACTGCGCCACTGGTTTATGCTACCGCTAAAGATTAAACAAAAGTAAAAAATGTTTATTCCAAATAAATTGCTTAATTAACAGACAAAATCACAACTCTTGCAGCAATCAAACTTATCTATACCTCACATTCCAAAAGCAAAACTGAGATCGACGCACAGTTGGACTGTATAGCCGTAAAAAAAAATCCCGGCATCTATCTCTCGGTCTGTCCATTTATGCGTATAGGCAATGCAACGAAGCGTATCGCATATAGCCACCATAAATCCTCACCTAATTGAAAGATTGATCCGCGGCGTCTGCGTGCTATAGCGGAACTAAAAGTGCACCGCGGGAGATACACACGCGCGGTTTCGCGAGAGAAACTCACTTAAAACTCGTTAGAGAAAGAGAGTGAGGAGACTCTCGGCAGCAGACTATAATGGATAAAAGCTGATACGTAGAAGAGACTGTAGCTATACACAGTAAAAGGGACGCGTCGGTCGAGATAAGGGCTCTTCCTTGAGGGGGACTTTTGGTATCTATAAGAAAGGACCTCGAAATCAATTTGGGAAGCTCACAGCTCTTCTCTCTCTACACACACACATACGTGCTTCAATCGATTACTGCGTCCTGTTATTCTTTTTTTTCTCCGCCTTTCTCGATCAGGGTAGAGAAATTGAATGCTCGTCATGACGCGAGATTGGCTTTTCAGAGGTGGGAGTCTGATGTCTCCTGAATCCCAGCGCCGCATAGTGTATAATATGAAAGAGAGGCGCGTCGCGATAAAAATTTATTGCGCGTTAAATTATAGTTTCAACACCTACGAGTCCTTGCGTGCGCGCGCGCGTATACGACTGAGAGAGCCTATCGCGATTTACCGGCGATGTGTAATTAAATTTTATAATGAACTCTTCGCTCGTCTATAGTTTCGCGTACATACGAGAGAGATTATTATTATTATTACTATAAAGCGAGCGAGCTCACGCGATTATAGTTCCGACGAAAATTACCGCGTCCCGTGTGCTGAAAAACTATATGTATATATACGCTCGCGGTGAAATGTGTAACAACGACGAGAGAGCGCGCGGAGCGACTATAGTGTATGAGCGCCGCGCGAAATTATGCGTCGCGGTGACTTATCGCTCCGGCGGTATCAGGCCGCGCACTGAGGTTTTAAAAATTAAAGGGTGCGAGAGAGTCGAGGGACGCTCCTTTCTCTTTGAGTGATACACGACTTAATTGCTTTTCGCTTATACGCGCGCCGCGTTCTCTCTAATCGATCGCGTTTTGTGAACGGAAAAACTGTAGCGTGTTTCCTGCTCGTAAAAATATTCAATTTAGATATAGAAACGGCGTGTGAGTGTATATATATTATAGGCGCGGGGTTATGTTCAAAAAGAATATTATTTGTATTTATGTAGACGCGCGGCGAGAGGCTAATCAAATGTTTACCGCGCGCAGAGAGGAAATGGGATTTAGACTTTATAAACTTCAATTATAAAGCTCTGTCCGATGTATATATGCTCATTATTATTATTATTACACCGCCGCTTGAAAATAGACATAAACAAAAACAAAGTATACAACATATACACGCTCCGTCCGAATGAAAATGTTTGCGCCATTACCATCGGTTGTAAATCTCGCGGATATGCTCGTAAATCCCAGCTTTTCATTACCTCTCTCGTGAAAAATCTCGAAACTCATATTTACACTCGGCCGAATAAAGCACATCCAGGTCGTTATGGTGTATGTACGTACGTATAATACATACACAGCGCTTGCACGATTACCTAATTGCTCGCGGAGCCGCTCGGCGCGTCCATTATCGTATTATCGTTTATAACAAACCCCCGCTCGAAAAGACTTACGTCTTCCTGGATAGATCACTCATCCGAGCGTGCGCAGCTATACAGCCTCGTACTGAGTATATCGAGAGCGGTAGTTCACGTTTTTTTTCGACAGAGAGAAAGAACGCGTGGGTGCGTGTACCTACGGGTATACAGCATGAAATGCGAATGAGAGAGAGAGAGAGAGAGAAAACAATGTATGACTCTCTTTTTTTCTATGTTTCCAAGCGCTCGAAGGCCAGAGGAGAGCGACTCTACTGTCTCTCGGCTCTACTATCCGCAGCTGCTGACAAGGATAGAGAGATCAGAGCCGCCTCGAGAAAGAGAGAGGGTGTGCGTGTATATATATACTTTCGCGAAAAAAATCGTCGGGGAGAGAGAAAGAGAGGGGGAGGAGAAATGAATCGCGAGGAGGAGACAGAGAGCAAGCCAGTACATGCATAAGGAGAGGGTCGAGAGAGAGCCCGAGGGTTCTTCCACCGCCGTCTTCTCTCTCGCCGCATTGAGTTGTAAAAGCGTTCGGTCTCTCTCTCGGGCTGTGCAGCCGCCGGGCGGCACGCTTGCTTGTGTAAAGGCGGCTACACGCCGCGTGATGAGTGGATGCTGTTCCAGCGTTCCTCTCTTTCAACTCTTTCCTCTCTTGCTCTCTCTCTCTCTCTCGGTAATGCATGCGTGTTCGTGCGGGTACTTATACTCTCGCGGCTTGTGTCCCCTCTCTGCGTTCTCTACTCATTTCTTTTATACATATATGTATAGTATTCTTCAGAGACTATATAATTACAATATACACAGTACGTGGATAGAAGAATGCAGCGCCGATATGGTTTCGGCGCGCGACGCAAGGAATGTCGTCTCGGGAAGAAAATGACGGATGCCGTGCAAGAAAAATTCCGTTTTTCTGCGTAAGCGCGCACGCGCTCACTGATTGGTCGCAATTATCCTGAGTACATAACGCTCTCTCGACTCTCCTTGTATTATTTATACGCCGCGTGCGCGCGCAACGCGTCCTGAAAATTAAGCCATCTTGAGAAACTCGAACTTCATTCCAGAGGATGCGCGAGTATGCTGCTTCAAAAAGTCGAAATAAATTCGAGATTCTTGCTTTTTTACACTATGTCTCGTGTGTGTCGCCGCTTTGTGGACGGGACAAAAAAATCCGCAGCTTGAGATCTCTATACACACAAAAGCGCGTCCCTCTAGATCATTTCAAATTCGCTTGAAATTTATATATCTGCCCCGCGTTCTCGCAGAAAAAGAAGCCCGGGAATAATCAAAAAGGGCCGCGCCATCTGCAGCGCAGAAAAAGAGGACACAAGATCGAGAACTCGAAATCGTATTCGCGCTGCAGACGTCCTCTCCTTGTGTAACAAGTAGATCGAGTCCCGCAGAAGCCAGACTCGCCAGAACGAGAGAGAGGGAGTGCGTATATCTCGTGGCTGCGAATTTACGGCCTCGTCGGGGCGCCGATTATCGGAGTAATTACGAAAAGCCGATATCTCTTTCGGCACTTTAATGGAGCATTAAATGTATGAACTGGCTCTTCTCCGGCAGAAGAGCCGCTTGCGAGATTTGCGCTGACGACCGGCGACGACATTAACATTTAATTATCCCTCGAGAGCTTACCCCGTTATCGCGAACGTGTTCATCGAGCGAGTATAGCTTGCTCTCGCGGTTTTAACGACGCACTAGAGAAGTTTTCTTGTCGTTATATAATACGTGTTAATTCGGTTATATTGAGTAACGCCTGCGCATTTTGTACAGTGTATGGAAAATTCTCGGATTCCTGAATCGTGAATATATAGGTATAAGCAAGCAAGAAAGCGCGCGTAGGTGTAAATTTATAAGCCTTATAATTCACCTTCCGGCAAAGAGAGAATAAAACGCACGAGATTCATTCGCTGAATAACAGAGAGGCGAGCAGTAGGGGCTCTCTCTCCTCTTTTGAAGTAGCAGCAGCAGCCCTGGCATTAAGATTGCGTGTCCGCCGTTAACGAAAGAGAGATATACAATGCAAATGTGATCAATTATGCAAAGTATACGTGTACACGGCAGCCATAATAACGAACGACCAATCGAATGAAAAGCCTCTCTTGGAGTTTTTAATGGATCCTCTGTCCGGGCTCCCGACTAATCAAGACCCGCGCTCGCACCGGGCGATTGATCTACCAAGAGCCGCAGCTTGTATGTGCGCATGCACGCAGCAGCAACACAGCACGTGTGCAATCAGCCGAAAATTCCTCTCTTGATATACACATCTCCCGGAGGCGGCCGCAAAATTAAAGGATGATGCAGCCAAGATGCCGCGTAAGATCGCGCGAAAATCAGGCGTTTAGCCGCGAGACACTATGGGCGTGCGATTATAATACGATCGCAAGCACACTGGAGCCAAGTTTCGGCTAGGCGTATTTACGCTATAATACTTGATGCTCTTTTAAGCTGTGTGCAGGTATATATACAAGCTAGTGTGTATATATGCTGTGCGGAGATGCGAGGAGGGGGTGTGCGCGATGACGAAGAGGATAAAGAGCGAAAGAAGCGAGAGATGGGGAACCGGTTATGGGCGAGGCCCTTTGCTTCGCTCTCGCTTCGGTCTTCTTATTATCCCGGTGCGGACTCTTGGCCGCGCTGCACACGCTCTGTGTGTGTGTGGGGGGGGGGGAAGGGGCAGCTCGGCTTATACCAAGTATGGTGGCAAAGAGGATGATGGGGCACGCAAAGAGCCTGCAAGGGAAAAAGAATAAGGAGAACGCGAAGAAGAAGAAAGAGGGCACGTCGCAGCTCGCGACGCCGCGTCTCTCCGGCTGCAGTGTAGAAAGAGGAAAAAGAGGCCGAATAAGCGAGAAAAAAGAGCAGCAGCCGCGCTCGCGCGAGTACGAAGAAATAAAAAAGAAAATGCTATGGACGAAGGAAGGGAGAGAGAAAGAGGAAGAGAAGGAGGAGGAGGAGGAGGTAAAGAAGCTAAGAAAAAAGGAAAGGGGGAAGGCGAAGCAGCGCGCGCGGCATGGGATGAGGAATTCTCGTTGGCTTCGCTTCGATGTCTTTATACGCGGGCGCTCTCTTGTATGGCCGTGGGACATATATCTGTCTGGCCTCTCTCTCTCTCTCTCTCTCTCTCTCTCTCTCTCTGGAGGCGCGCCGCCAAAAAATCAGATCGAGTGTAAAAATCGCATAAACTCGTCCTGGCAGACTCTCTCGACGAGCTATGTCCTTCTTTGTTGCAGCGCGCGGCACACGGTGCATGAGCTCCACCTTAGCCTATGCTATGTGTATATACGCTGGTGGGGATATAAGCCAAAGAAAGAGGCCGATCACCTCCCATATATTTTCTCGTATTCTACAGCGTTGTCTATACTACTGCTTGCCCGCCGAGTTATGAAGGACCATAGGCGCGAGAGTCTCTTTTTATCGTTTATATATATAACGTTCCCTGGCTACCGCACGCGCGCGCTATCTGTGCTGCTATACTTATAATACTCTCTCTCTATCTATCTATCTATCCGCGTTGTATAGTCTTGTACTTCTCGTTGCTCGACGCAGCGGGAGCCGTTCGCCTTGTGTATCTGACATTAATGAAGAGATCAAGATTAATAAAGAAAAGACCAGCTCGTGTACACACGAGAGAGCGGCAGGAA
Organism: Cecidostiba fungosa; assembly: GCA_900474305.1. Taxonomy (NCBI): domain Eukaryota; kingdom Metazoa; phylum Arthropoda; class Insecta; order Hymenoptera; family Pteromalidae; genus Cecidostiba; species Cecidostiba fungosa. Next base: position 92,551 of record UCOJ01000095.1, on the reverse strand, counting down.
AGCGTGTTTCATGCGAATACAGATAGATGGATCATTCAGGCGTATATATAAATTTCGGGGCTTTTCGTTCGCGCGTTGAGAAGAATGGATTTTCGCACACATGATGCATACAAGCGAGGAATTAAGCCAGTGGATTCCGCTTCTGGAACATATACATACATATATAAGCAGCAGCACCTGTTGAGGCTGGGATTTCGCAGATGAGACTCGGCGGCAGCGGCAGGCCATAACCGTAATAATAATCTCCTTCGACGACGTGCACGATGAGGTGAAAAAGAGAGCTCGTTCAGAGAGAGAGAGAGAACGTTAACGTTTCGCCGCGTCGACTTCGTACTCCATACGTTATACCAGCTTGTGTGTGTGTATGTGTACTTGTGCGCTGCCTTGTCGCGGAGAACGTGACGCGAAAAGTCAAGTCGCGAGATTTCTCTCGTCGGCATGAAAAATAAAAGGAGTATGTAGTCGACCGTTGCGCTCGGGCTCGTTACACGTAATTGGCGATCGATTATTTTGGATGCTATATGGGATGAGGAGTATACCTAACGCCGATTCGTATTGTTACACCCGAATGTAACGTATATTGATTGGGTGCGTTATGGCTATACCGACTATACCTATGAGCCATTCAAGGACGCGTCCCGATGGTTTTTATGGACACATGCGTGAAATTTACGACGGGCTCGTCTTGTTTGAACACGAGAGTAGGGAGAGCCGCGTCGTTTTAGGAGCCGTCGGAAACCACTTAACGCGATTTTTATGTCTAGTTGATTGCGACGACTGAGATTTATATTCATCCGTGTTTTTTTTTCTTTTGCAAAAAAAGTTGGTACATAAGAGGTTCCTGTCTGATAAGCAAGAGTGGAGCGTCTTCCGTCTGATCTCTTAATTGCTATGAGAATGTTAAAACATACGATTTCATATTCATACTCTCGCCGTCTCGCGGTGTCTAACTGACGTCTCATTCCGAGGCTTCTTTCGATATACGAAATATCTCATACGCATTTATAAAAAAAGTATATTACACCAAGATAAGACAAAGGAAAACATTCCTCGTGGAATTCCTTTACTATAGAAAAATAAATGAAAAAATTGCCAACAACAACGAAAGCAACAAAAGTTTACGCCAAACCCTTTCTTCGAATCGTTAAGAAGTCGCGCGAAGGATCCCATTGTATCCCCCCTTTCTTTCTCTCTCTCTCTCTCTCTCTCGATCCACTTCCCGAGAGTAGCGCATCATATAAAATATCACGGCGTACCATACACGGACTCATCTACTTAACGATGCGAGCGCCATTGTTTACCCGGCGCACGTTCGACAGTAGTCTCTCGAGCCGCTCTCATCTTGCGCATGTATTATTTATCCGCAAAAGATCCACAAAAAAATCTCAAATCCCCGTTGCTCTCTCGTGTAGTATTAGTAGTAGTAGCCCCTGAAAATAATTAGCCTCCGCTAAATAAATCAACATTCGCTTAGTAGATTTTTACGCGGCTACGCGCAAAGAAACTTATATGGAATTTCGAAGCAGAGCCTCGCATCCCCAAAAGAGAAAACGCAAAAGATTCGTTAACGATTTCGCGTGTTTTCGCGCAAAAAACTTTGCCGAGGCAATTCGCTCTTTGTCTCTCTCTCTTGCGTTCTCCGAAAAAAATCTCTTATCGTGTGTATACGTATGCGCGTGCGTGTGCGTGTGTTGGTGAAGCTCTTCTCGGCTATACCATAAGCGAGCTCTTCTGGCTTTCCGGGTTCGATGCGACGAAGATACTGCGAGTGTCTTTTTCTCTCTTGTGTGCGGAGGCCCGGAGGCGAGCCCCAGACTACGGGGAGTCGCCGAGGCAATTATCCCGCTCCCGTAGCCACTCACGGCAGCAGCGGCACACGAGAGAGAGAGAGAGAGACCGAGTCACTTGGCGATGGAGCAGGATGTGCAGAGAGAACATATTCGAGCTAAGAGAGCGAGAGAGAGAGAGGGAGAAACGGCAGAGCACAACAGCAGCAGAAGCAGTCGTTGTGATGCACCTCCTAACGAGCTCGCTTTGTTTTGCAGCGCACATGCAAGCGCGAGAGAGAGCTCTCGAGACTGCGGCTACATGCAGTTTCTATAGGTATACGACCTACGTGCGCAGAGCAAGCGGCTCTCTTATAGCGATATAAGGTGGTCGTTTAAAACGGCATCGTAGAGTAGAAGCTGCAGCAGCTGACCCCAAAGAGAGAGCGGTAGAGAGAGGGAGCAAAGGCGAGGGTCACCTAAAATCCCCCCGTAACGAGCTTTGATGTCGCTCGCGTGCTTATTCTGTGTGTATGCAGCTCCTAATAAAGGATCTATCCTGGGGGATTTTTAGTGCCAATGCATTAGTGATGGACATACTTTGCTTTAGCGCCGGGGGTTGATGTACTTTTTTGGATCTCAACGAAATCCGTCAAAATTTTATTTACGAGAGCATGCAAAAAAAAATATTCGTATACCGAGTGAACAGCTCATTATTTCACGAATCTCAAGTGCGCCGCGCATAAATCAAGCGAAAGCACCGTAATTTCTTCATACCTGAATAAGCCCGAAAAAAAGGAGAGCTTCTCTCATTCGAGGAAAAAAAATTCTCAAGCCTCCAATAACGAGCCGACGGAGAATCACGCGCGTATAATAACACGCTTGTCACTGCGCAGCAACGGGGAGGACGTCGTATAAATCACGCGACAGTGAATATAATAACGCAGCGCATCACGGAACGCCCCGCATAATCGTGAAAAATCGCCTCGTCCGGAGAAAGAAATTCCTCTCGATAGCCGCGATGTCACCCCCTTCTCTCAGCAGTATTACCTGCCTACGTACATGAAGTGCGCCTTGCTGAGAGCGTGAGAAACTGTCCGCACCAAGAGAGAGAGAGAGAGAGAGAGAGGGAGAGATGGCGACACCCGGTATATGCTGCATGCGCTCGCGTATAGAGATAGGGGATAGGGGGACCGGTTCCATACATGGCTACCGAAGGCTCCCTCTTCTCTTCTCTGCTTCTTCTTCTTCTTCTTCTTCTTGCATCGCGCGCGAGCGCGGACTACTGCTCCTCTAAGACGACCCGCGAGACAAGCATCAGCTGCTGCGCTGCTGTGCCGTTTCCCTTCGCTAATGAGATGGAATTGGAGACGTGGCCGAGATTTTTCTAGAGTTGCTGCTACTGCTTCTCTCCCCGCCACTAGTTCGCGACATTCCCGCGAGCTGCTGCTGCTGCGGCGGCGATTCTCTTTGATACGAATCGTTTAATTGCGTCCCATTAGCCCTGGACGGGGCCCGTTCCTCTTTCTCTCTACTCCCCCTACCGAGACAGAGTATAGCTTCTATATACACCAGCAGCGGCACGAAAAAGGGGATCCACCTCCTTCAACTCCCTTTGCTCCTGTCTTTTCACTTACCCTTCAAGCAGCAGCAGCAGCCGGTCAGCTTCTTTTCTTCTTCTTCTTCTTCTTCTTCTTCGCTCATCGATTCCGCGCGCGCGTATCCAACTTTTTCTCGCCGCGCGACTTCGTTATACGCTGCAGCCGTGCTCTCTTTTTCTGCTCCCTTTCGTGACACGTGAGACGCGTCCCAATGGCTGCCGCTGCCGCCGACGATCCGTCCACTTTTTCCTCCGAAAAGAGCAGCGCGCTTGATTGGAGCGATCCCTCTTTTACTTTATAATCGTCCTCCGCCTCGCTTATTTCGCGAATAAACGCCGCGTCGTTCCTCAAATGGCCGCCCGACCATTTCTTCTCTCGGCGAGTGGACTCCAATTCGCAACACGTAGCTCGTCTTTTCTTCGGCACCGGAAAAAACGCCACTGCTCACGCACAAACACACTGCTGCAGACATACACACGCACACCATCAGCATGCCCGCCAAATTGCGCCCTGGAATTCGGGGGACGATGGACGGGGTGCGGCTCCAGAGATTTTTTTCTTTTTTTTTATTCCTCAGCAGCACAACTGGATGCACGCTTAATTCTCTCACTGGCTGATGCTCTCTGTTGTTTATAATATATATCACTATGTGTAGCGCTCGCTCGCAAGGGATGCGTTTGTTTATCGGCTCTGTTGCATATTATCAGTAGATTAGAGAATCATAAGGCTCGAAGATTATGTTTTTATCATACGTTCTATACTAATTAACGCCATATATCGATATTATTCGTCGCTTATAGCTGCTCTATTATACGTATATCGATTATGACTCTTTGTAATGCTTGTGATATGATGATTGTGCAATGCGATAGTTGACTGAGCCAAGTTTGACATCTCTTACTTGTCAAACTTGGCGATTTTAACTATATATGTTATATGACACATTGTACGATAGTAGTATAGTTACTGCCATTTTCCACTTATATTCCTATATTCATCCTATACGCTTATCGCCGCCATTTTATTTCAAATTTATGCTGCTTAAATTTATTTTGCACTATATATCAAAGCTCTGCAAAGACCGCGACAGCTCTGTCTAACCAACTTTTACATTTTTCTGTTCCAGGTAAGGACTGCATTTATTATATCTACGTTAACGAGGTACTCGATTCCACCGAGAAAGTAAGTCGATTCATCCAAAGTTTTGATTAAGAGCGGTGACGTGTGTGTGTGTGTGTATACCACGAAAAGCCCATAATTCTTTCAACAATTACCTGCATATAAACTCTCCAATATCGATCGATCGTGTCTCGCGCTAAAAAGCCTCGTCGTCAGAGCTGTCCCCCGCTAACGGCCTCAAATTCTTATCCCATAGGCTGAATTATGAATTGCAAAGTCAGCAGCAAGCAGCATGCGCGCAATTTAACGAGACTCAGCTTCGCGGAATCTTCAGAGAAAGCGAAGCGACAGCTGGCCATTATGCTCGCGTTCTCGGTTCCCCCCTTTAGAGACGGACGGACGGACACACACCCCGTTACGAATCGATCATTAGAGGCTCACGGTCTCGTAAATACATCCCATAGCCTGGCAGCGATCCAGCGTCTCCGAATGCGAATCTCCTAGAGTCTAATGGAGCCTCCGGTAGCCTGTGTGCGCTCTCTTCTCGTGACGTCGCTTACGCGAGAGGCTAGTGAGGATTTATGCTCCCTTCGACCGCGTTGCGCTAGGCTCTTATACACGTACCTATCGCATCTCTTTCTCTCTTGGCAATGGGGATTACATCGCCCCGCGCGGTACACAGGAGCGCCGCAGCTCCTACTCCGCTTGTGTATCGCGCTACTGCAGATGTATACCTATAGATAGCGCGAGAGCCTACTGGTATATGGACTTTTCTCTCTGTCTCTCGCTTTCGTGCACGCCTCTATATACTATATACATAGGGCTGTATAGGTGAGAGAAGGCGAATCGTGCCGCATGAGTTCCGTGACGCTCGCGTTGCTGCAATACGACCAAGTACTACTACTACTAGCCCGGGACGCCCGTGACTGCCGGCTATTTCAGCTCTTTTATTTCACGAGTTCGCGCTCGATTCCGGGAAGCTTCGCGTGTGCTCGCGCTTAGAGGCTTTCTGTAAATATTGCGCGCGGATTTTTCCCTTAGCTGCAGTTAACTTCAACTTCCGGATATAATTTTATCTCGCGCGGTTTCGACCCCGCGGTTTTATCCTTGTGTGTATTAATTTAGAAATATAAATCATTCATCCGCCTCTCGTTGTTTACATACCTAGAGCGAGATTCAAATAAAAGCTGCGCTATTTTCGTATCGATTAATTGCCGTTCGCGTGTACAGCGCGCGGCAACATTGACGAATTCGCGACTGGAAAAAAAAACACACATCGGCCGTAAAGCACGCGGCTCGCGCTGATTTAATTGCCCTCGTCGTATATATTCCGCGTACATAATTCTCGAGAACCCCAGGCCGGCAAACACAACCGGCGAATAGAGGCAGAGGAACGTGTATATACATATAAGAACAGAGAGAGAGAGAGAGCCTCATGCGGTGCGGATCGTGTCTTGTACCTCCTCTCTCTCCGCCATTTTTCATACGTCAATATAGATCTTGAGCATGTTGATCACGTACTCGCCGTCGAGGTTTTCATTTGGCCCTTTTTATTTCCCCTCCAGCACACACGTACGACGTATATCTATATATACATAGGAACGAGTTTTGCGCGACACGATCGCCTTATCCGAGCGCTCGAAGATGATGGAGAGGCGGCGCGGTCCTTTCTCAGAACGAGAGCCTGTGCGGATCACGCGACTATGTGTACCAAGAGAGCGAGAAAGAGACGACGCGCACGCGAGAGAAGAAGCTGTCCCAGCTCTTAATAAAGTCATTTTCGCGGGGCTGTATACCCCCTCCCCTCCTTTAATTAATACCCCGGCGGACGCGACGGATAAATAATAATAATTCAGCCGAAAAAATGCCGGAACATCCCTCTCGATGATTATCTGATCGTAAATCCCCGCATAAAGATATCGCGCGAGTAAATTGTGAGAGTACGCGCGCGCGTGTGTGTTTGTTGCGGTGTGTTGTATAACGAAAGGGGGATCGAACGTATTTCGGGGTGTGTGTATATATATTGTATATACGTAGGTGATCGCCGCACATACACGACGCGAAGGAATATGGACGGGGCGGCAACAGACCAATCACGCGCCGGCTACTAATTTGCCGGGCTCAAACAGCTGCCGTGGTCCGCCGCCTATGCGCTTTTATAAACCAAGAGCTGCCCCCCTCGATATCTCTCTGCAAAACGCGCTACTCGATGCGCGCGGCATTCGAGAAAGAAAGAAAGATACCGCGTTCCTCTCCGCTCATACCGAGATTCTTATTTTCTTCTCTCAGCCGCCGCCCCTTTTGTGTCGCAAGGCTTCTTTTTCTCCTCTCCCGATTTCAGAGAGTCCGCGCCTCTCGTCGTCTCGTCGTTTTTCTCGCGCGCGCGCGAGCCGCCCTTCGTCGCTCCGGACAAAACATTTCTTAATTGGCTTTCTCGAGCACGCGCAGTGCAAACTCGCTTTCTTTATATATATACATGTATATACCTATAGCTTCGTATTCGATCGGTGAGTTTTTTGCCTGATGCGGACCCACGAGACCGGTACACCGAGAGATCGCGAGAGAGGATGGCACGAATCCTACGAATTTTTAAGTGCTAATGAGAGAGAGAGAGAGAGAGGCTGTGTGTGCTTATTTACGCGGACCCGGGCTCCCCTGTTACATTAAACGGACAAATGAGCCGCAGTAAATGTGTCCGCCGTAAGTGGTAAACGATGGGGAAATCATTTGTTGAAACATAGCGTTAATTGCCCGCGCCCCGAGAAGATGCAAATTTTCGCGTGTCTCGCTGATATTTATTTTTCTACTCCGCGTAAACCAGCTATAAAAGTCGAGCTCGGCTGTGTACGTGCGCGGGCGTCTTCGCTTTTTGAGGCTTGATCTTCGAGAGAAAAGAGAAATTTCCGGCGACGCACCCCAATTTTTTCTTTTTCTAGATTCTAGAAAGCGACTTTCACCCGCCATACAGACAGTTTTTTCCCTTTATCCTCTCTGTTCTTTAGACGTACACATCACAGGGTCCCTTTTTTTTAAATCTCTACCCCCGTCGCGAGCCGCGTTGTTTTGCTGCCCGACTTTCTCTCGGTCTTTAGCTTTGGGCTTTCTCTTCTTCGCTCTCTGCGCGTATGGTGTTCGTAGAGGAAAAAAAGAGCAGAGAAAAAAATATAGGTGAGGAAAAATTTATGAGGGTTCGAAAGCGACCACTGACCGCTTGAATCTTTGAAGCTCTTCTCTCGCTCAGATATAGCCTCTCTAGACCTAATGCCTATAATTTGGCTCTGATTACATTGTTTAGCGGAGGGCAATTTTTGCGATAGAGCAATTTCGCGTGTAACAATAATGTCGATTTGATGATTATATCAAGAGACTTCTTCACCTCCTCTCACGCAGTTATACACAATCCAAAGTTTGCTGAGAGAGCAATATAAAAGCCCCTCGGTGTTGCATTTCTGAAATTTACGAATAGTTTAATGACGGTAAACTACGGCAGCAAGTCGCAGGTCAACGGCCAGCTCGATAATTGCTGGTGGCGGTGTCTCTTTATTGGACAATAGATCACACGCTGCTTCGGTCCGGAGGACCCCTCTCCGTCGCACGGGTCTTACCTTAATCACAATGGCGTTAAGAAACATCTGGAAATTAACCCAGGGGTGACCTGCAACCCTGCGGGGGTGCGAGTGCGATTCTTATATTATTATGATTGTTATTCCGCTACCGTTACCGCCCCGTATAATGCTTCTTCCTGACGCACTTGCTCTCTTTAATTATCCGTCAATTGATTTAAAAACGAATATTCAATCACATTACCGTGATTGTTTATCGCAATAAGCCAAAGAGGCGATAAGAATCGTGCGTTTCCAAGCAGCTATTTTTCTCTAAATTATAGCCAATTCCGAAAATGCTCAGCAGCATGCGGTAGCCTGATTTTAGAGCCGACGGTTCTTCCCCTTAGAGCTATAACACTCTCTCGCAACGGCAATATCGATGGGCCGTGTGCGCGCGCGCGCCGCGTAATGCCGCAGTGTGCTATGCAAATCAATCCCTGCCCGCCGCCGCGCACTTTGCTCAATGATTTATCCCCGGCGCGCAATTCGTTTAAGTGTATCCCGATTTCGGGCTCTCGTTTATGTATGTGTTCTCTCGCTCTATATACGTAAGCTGCTGCAGCCACTTAGGCAAGTTGCGAATGCATGGAATAGGTATTAAGCATCTCTCCTCCCCTCTGTGTGCGAGAAAGAAAGGAGAGAGAGAGAGCGCGGGCTGCATATACGCCCCTTTCGGCGCGAATTTAAATATAAGTAAAAGGTATGTGGCACACAATCCCGGAATAGCGTTCGCCTTCTGGAGCTTGATTTGCCTTGCATGAAGCTTAGAAGAAGCGGCGGCGGCCGACTGAATGTCGATCCACGCAACCCTGGGACTATCTTCGTTTTTTTCCGCGCATCTTTCTCCTTCCTCGTTTTTTCTCTCTCCAGGTTTATGTATTTCGAGCCCCGCGGGCTTTCTCATAGCGTATATGTATATGTATATAGCAGAGTTCCGCCGTAGGCGCCGCGACGCCTCCTACTTCATCGACTTTTTCTTGTTTTCTCAAACAGCCGCCCCCGCTCTCTGCCCCTTTTTCTCCTCTCCTTCTCCCCCGTTTGCTCTATCCATCTTTCTCCGAGGGCGTTTTTCTTCGGCGGTTTGTTAGCCCACGAGCTTTTTCTTTGTACGCTGCTGCTGCGGCTCCGAATGATGTGTGGCGCGTCTTCTTATTTATACAGGGCGTGGAGAAAAATTTCACTCGTCGTCAAGTATATCTACGCCTGAATTCGTTAATAAATCTTTTCCGACATTTTGTTTTTCTTCGGAGGGAGCTGAGGATATGTGGCGTGTCTGTATATACGTACGACGCGAAAATATGGATAATAATATTTTGTTTGAGTTTGCGGCGCCGTAAAGCTTGTTGGTATGCCGGAAGGAAATAATGTATTCGATGAGAAGAGAGGATAATTACTAACCCAGAAAAAACGATGTCGCCGAAATAATTAGTAACAATTTCGGTTGTGAATAAGGTGCCCGCCTTGTGGTACTATTACCTAAAGCCTGTTTTTACGGTAATCGCTGCAACGAGTTTATAATCGACTCTACTATTATTTTTCATAATTGTGCGCGAAGCTCACCGGTCGAGTGTATCGATCGTAATTGCGGCGAAAATATAGGTGTTCTCTTATCGCTCGTGCGTGATGCACTCGCTCGCAAAAACAAAGAAAAAAAAAACCTGAACTCGCTTCTTAAGCAAATCGACTCCGAGCGATTTAACGAAAATATTCTCTAACTCTGCTTTGATAAAATCCAACTGCTGTTATACTCCTAATTAAGTAATTAAAATCCCACAACAGCCGGAGATCACCGCATAAAAGTCGGCGTTATACTATATACCTGCGGGGAGAAGGCCGCGCGCGCTCATCCATAAAAAATCCAGTTTAATACACCGCTACACTCGCGCAGAATCTTCTCTTATAACCGCAGAGGAAGCATATAACCAAGAAGCAAGCTTCTTTACCTCTCGACGCACTTAATCGCCGAATCCGTGTTTCGCCGATAGTCGCTACTATATACCTCAACGTTAGGTCGCCAGGAAACTCACGGCACAGCAGCAAATGGCCAGCCAGTCGAGTTAGTCCCGCCTCTCTCTCTCTCTTCGAACACAACACGAGCGAGTAAGCGCACGCTCTGTAAAATCTCCGACGACGACGAGTTCTCTACTGCAGTGTACAGCAGCAGCAGCAGCGGTAATTGGAACGACCCCGTTTGACCGCGATAATGGCAAGCGAGCGAGAGCATGAGGATTCTGCTGCCGATCTAAAGTAGCCGTGTGCAATGCTCGTCGCTTCGATCTAACCTTAACGATACGAGAATTTAAGGCAACAAACTCGGCCGGAGACTCGCCGTGTGTAATAGGCGAGTAGCGCGCGAGAGAGATCAGCAGCTTCTAGTTGGCGACTTTACTGCCTGTTTTATCGCTGTTGAAGAAGAGATAATTGCAGGAATTAGAATTGGAATTGGCTTTAGCACTCTTTAAATTAAATTAGTCGGGTGCGACTTTTACGAAGCGTTTTTTTTTATTTTCCGAGGAAAAGATAAAAAAGAAACATCGCAAGCGAGCGCAGAAATAATACGTGCAAAGTCGACCTTTTTTGCTTCGATCGCGATACACTACCTCTCGCGCGCACGCGCACGGGCCGATCCATATTTTGCCCGCCGCAAAGATCGACGATACCGGAGTCCTTATATATCCCGTCACCCTTGCGAGCGAGTGAGAGCCCGCGTATTTATATATACGTTTATAAACACACGAGAGCGTGCAAGGTGTATGATTTCCGCACATGCGGGAGTCATCCGACTTCGGAGTATAGCCGTCAACATTGTTATTCTCGCCTCAATTTATCAAGATCCTTCCTGCGCGTGCAGCGGCAGGACGACGTTCTCTCTCTTACCGCGCGCGGTCTGACTCCTTTCATATATTTACGAGCGGCGTCCGTTTCCCTCCTCTATGTGCGTCCAGTAAGTTCGTAAATCTTGTCATTGTTACGTAAAACGTGAATCGCGGGGAAAGAGAGACGCTCGGCTGCAGCGTGATTTCTAAATCTACCAAAGAGGGGACTGAGCGAAAGCGGAGAGAGGATGAGACGCGGACGAGGGAAGCGAGTCAGTCACTCGGCGGACGACGACGTTTCGTCGATCCCCGTCTGAGATATCGATAAACAGTATTCAACGAGCGCCGAGGATTATCTCGTGCGATGCAAGCGGGAAGGAAGGAAGCCCGGGCATTATTTTCAAGCCGATATCTCGGTAATTGACACACGAGACGGAGATCCTAATGCAGCTGCCTTCAGCCGCGTATATAGTTGATTAAATTGGAATTTTCGAGGCTTTTAATGCTTCTCAAGGAGCATTTTTATCATTTTTCGATGCAACCGCGCCGCCGCGGCTTTTCTCTCTGATGCGACGACGGATTTATCAAGCTTGCGGAGAATGAGGGAGCGGAGGACTTTCGACGTGCTTAATTGGCAAGTCTTGCGCCGATAGGAATGCTATTTCGCGAAGAATGCGTTGCGACTTTTTTTTGTTAACCTTCTTTTTTTTCGGGAAAAATATTCCTCGTTTCGTCGCGCCATATGCACGTAACGCGAAACTTTCGAAAAACTCTCGTCGTCCCTTTCATAAACCCAGCGGCAGTCCATCACTACACGCAAGCGTCGAGTTTTATCGTCGCGTTGTATACTTCCTCCATTCCGCGGCAGCAATATCCCCCACAAAGATCAACGAGCCCCCAATTTTATCGACGAAACGGCATTCCGACACGCGAAACCATGACTCGTCAAAAATTTGCCAACATATGGTGTCTCCTCTCTCTCTACTCTCTGGATCGAACGGCCTCGTGTAATTGGAGAGGCCACTCTCAATCGAGAGTAAGATAATACAGACGCAGCAGTTTCGGTAGCGCGCGGCCGTAAAAAGTGTCTCTCCCCATTCTCTCTCCCTTACACTCGCAGCAGCAGATGCACCCATCGGTGCAGATAAAGCCGAGGGACTGGACGAAAAATAAAAGCTATATGTTTCCGCGAGAGGTGCGTTCGCCATACTCGCAGGTGATCGCTCGCTCGCGCACATTTATTATCGGCAATTTAACTACTTCAACACACAGCCTGGCCAAGCGATCGTAAATATCCGGCCGCTACCGTACTGCAGCAGCAGCAGCAGCAGCAGCAGCAGCAGCAGTGCCGGAGAACGATCGTTGTCGCGATAGGGATGCACTAGATCGCCGCACGACTCTCCGCTGATGCTGATGCAGGAGGCGAGAGACAAAGAGAGGAGGAGGATGGGGGCATCGCTATCGGTTGTTTCTGCGGTCTCTGTATAAATATTCCGCTTCATGCAGATTTTGTTTATTTATCGAGTCGTGATTTTTTATTCGCCCTCGCGACGCGTAAATCTTCCAGAACACGCGGGGTATTAAAAGGTTATGAATTTTGGAATTATACGAGCGAAATTTTTCCGCGCTGCAGGCTAATGCCGAATTACGAGTGTGCCTATTTTCGCGCAGTCGTTCTCTTTATTTTTTGACGGAATCGCTACACTTACTATCGGCCTTTCTAATTTCATTTTTCAGTCAAAATAGAATACCGCCGCATCATCAAACACACTCTCCGTTAAAAACTTTAAATTTTGCCAAAGCTGCTGCAGCCCCGGACATTTCCACTGCAGCTCCGTCGCGTGCTGCAGCTCCCCGCACATCCGGTTGAATTCGCGCATGCAGAAATATACCTATACATAGTAGGAGTAGCGCACAGACAGATATACATATATCTAGAGAGCTGGTGTGCATGATGGTGTGTGCCATGGTGCGCCGCTGGCGCAGTAACTCCGGAATCCGGGGGGCTTAGTAAGCCCGGCGAGCGAGAGAGAGCGTCGAGGATCAGTGGGAAACTTCCCGCCGCGGCTTAAAGGCTTGGTGGTTGCTGCTGCCGCCGCCAACTTTTGCGCCTGCTCCCCCCCTCCGCAGCGTTTTAACTCTTTCTCTCTATCCCTCTAGCTTCTCTCTCTGTACTATATACTGCATCTTGCTGAGAGAGAGAGAGAGAGAAAGAGAAGCGTTAAATGAGCGCGGCGAGAAGCTATCGCGCGAATTTCGACACGCGTCGCGCCCTATCTGCGCGCTGCATGCACGCGAGTGCGTTGCGCGCCTCGAGCCTTTTATCATCCGCGCGAATCGTGAACGCAAGAGCAACACCTGACGTGTCCCGTCGTATATTCACCGGACGATAGAATCAAACGGCCCCGCGAGAGAGAGAGTCCGAGAGTCATACCAATTAAGAGACGACGACGAGCTCGCTGTGTGTGTATAGGAGAGAAAAGAGAGAGGACGTTGATCCTTCTCTTATTCGCGCTCGGTGAGGGAGAAAAGTTACTTTAGGTGGAAAATTTTGAAGAGACTTATTCGTATACTGAAATTTTGTGATTTTTGGTGTTTGAACTCAGGCAGGTTACGAGTATTATAGGTTATAGACACTCTCTTGTTTGGTAACGATTACGCGATTGCGATTGTAGAAAACTGGTTTCGTATCTTGCGGATAATTTCTAGTCGTGTTATATGTCTCAATCGCCGTGAATAATGTCTGGGCTATCGGGTCTGATTGTAGTAGCTTTATACCGCGTCAGGATCATTTTGCCTCTCGTAATTGCTACTCTCTCTCACAATAAGCTACAATTTTAAAGGCAAGCCTCTATCCTCGTGCCAGAAAGAAAACGTTATCAGTTTCACGCATCGGTAGTTATGAGAATAAACAATTTTCGTAAAAGTGTACGAATCGCATTCTGCATACTAAACGCGTAATCTCAGTTGCGACTGATGAGTCATGACCGCGCGGGCATTAATATACATCCACGCAGAGAGACAGACGCGTATTTAATTTGCAATTCAACTTAATTTGCAAGTTTATACGGTATACGCAACGAAAGTTCATTCGTACCTTTCCCCGATTTATCAGAATATAAAGTCAGCCGAAAGCTTGATTATCGAGGTATAGTCGAATCCGGATCCGGTTTCTCATCTCGAGTCCTTTTTTTTGTTCTCGCGATTATAAGCGAGGAAATTGCACTAGATCGACGATATAATATAACTCTGAATCGGCGCTCGGCTAGTTTCAATCGTGAGGGCGGTGAGATAAGCCGAGGCGATTCGTCGATATATAGACGCGCCCTTTGCCTCTCCTCCTACTCGTCGGACAGCGACTCGAGCCAGTGCATTCGTTGGTGAATTTTCTTCTCCACCCACACGTGCGCTCGACGGGTGCTGCACGAGTCTCGTGAGCCACGACTACCATCCGAAGCGACCAACCATCAGAGACTATAATTCTCGTAGTTATTCCTATACTTTCTATATACAAGTTTTTCGCTGTTATAAAACTATACATCTAAAAGTTATAAGATTTACAAGATGAAAGCTTGACCGCGTCTCGCATCAGGCACTTCCCTTCGTAGTAAATCTACTGACAAACAAGACTTACGACTGTGTACAGTCTAACAGTATACTCTCTCACAGGCTTCCCGGCGAGTCAGCCGCGCGAAATATTGTATATTAGATAGGAAATCGCGGAAAGGAAAAGCCGAGAGATAGAGATATGCCAGCTCGCGGCGGTATCTCGAAAAGGCGGAACAAAATAAGAAAGAAAAAAAAACACGATTTCGAAACACGCGGAACATTCCCAGCGCGCGGCGTTACTCAGCACACAGTCGCTTTCAGCAGTGCGCGAGAGGTAGGTATATACATATAAAGGCCGTGTGGCTGGAGCACAGCGAGGGATACCCCTAATAAAGACATTAATATCGACGTCAGAGAGCCACGTATATCTAGATGTAGCGCTCGCGCGGTAAGCGCAGAAAGCGCAACCGCGAGAGAAAGAGGAAAAGGGCTGTGTACGGCTCGCGCGGAATCACGTTTGGGAATAGATTAGACGGTCACGACTGAAAAAGAGCTGCTCTCTCTCTCTCTCTTTCGCGCACCAAGATCATCAATATTTATAGCGGCGTGCTTTGCATGCACACGCTATAGAGCCGGCATATAACAGTGACTTTTATAATGAATAATATATTCATTTAGATAGGCATCTATACCTGTCACGCCGTGTTCCGCGCGCGCGGCTTTTCTGAGTCGAGGGAAAATTCAAGGCGGTTAATATACACGGTAGCCGAAAACAACTCGCCGGTGTGTTTGTGTGTGAATCGATCAGAGCTTTTGTGTCTTGTTGTACATGAGTATAAAAGATTTTGTGTATATAGGTCGTTGACGTCGTCGGTATATATACGCTATTGTGTGTCCCGCGCGAAAGCGGAATTTATGAAGAGAGCGCGCGGAAAGTCGTACGCGAAATACTTTAAATTGCAGATTTTGCATTCGCCAAGAGAGTTACGGTTATTGACTCTACACTGCAGCTATATACTATGTGAGAAACTTTTGATCGGTTCTTGTCGCTTATATAGAGTACGAAAATGAGCTTCGACGTTGCATAAATTATGCGACGACGATTTGTAAAAATACGCTTTCTAAATCTGCTGCACTCTGCTCTAGTTTTATATATATGTCGATACGAATTCAGCTGACTCGTACATATATATTAAGAGACGACGATGACACACTTTCGTTATTCGTATAATCGAGCGATTTATATAATAAGTGCACATACTCAGGCCATCCAATGACCAAGAAGCAAACATTTTCCGACGGTAGCACCCTTAACTAACACATTATCATCAAAAGCGCGTACTATAAATACGCGCTGAGAGCAGTTCTCCGCCATCATTATTTAACGAACGGGAAAATTCGTCCGGCTCTAATTGAAGCCGAGATATAGTACATAGATATACACTGGAGCATTGATCGATCAAAGCGCGCATCGCATCCCGACTCGGCAAATTAAATTTTTCCCATTGCTACTGCTACTAGTACTACGACTATCCGGTGCGATTTTCTCTCCAGGGCAATAACTCACACCCCGCTCTCGTCCTCCCCTCGCCGCTTCTAATTATATTCGGCGCGTGCAGCAGCAACTTTCTACGGAAAAGCCATCCCCAACTACTCCGCAACTTTCCCGAACGAACGTTAACGAAGAAGCGGAAAAAGGGCGCGTCGGAGCTCCAATTGTCTGCGGGCAGGGCATCCTCCTTCAAAATGAACGACAGATGTTGAGCGCGACGCCGCCATGTCCCGAGCAGAGAGAGAGAGAGAGAGAGAGAATATCCACTGGGACGAGCTGCTGGCCCGCTGGGGTTGCGACGTCCCTATAGCTTTCACTCTCTTCCTTCTTTTTTTCCTCACTTTTTTCCTCCTTTCTCTGATGCTATACTCCGGAAAAATCGACGAAGGAGACGCGACACGGCCCGTCGGACTACCTATACGTTTCGAGTTACACCATTTTACACAATAATGACGCGAGAACGTGTAACGAACGCCCACATCCGGTGCTATTCTCCTGATTATAGCGCTCTCTCTTTCGCGGAGGTGGTAGCTTACAATTTGCCAATTTAGCCGAAAAACTCGTAAAGTATCGACTGCAGTGTTGTCGTTGCTGGCGCACGCGCGCTCTGGCGGCTAATACAAAGAGAGGAATACTCTGCTACTGCCGCGGTATATACTGCAACCAGAGCTGTGTGTACTTTCATATCGGCGCGATGCCATATGTGTGCAGCTTCCGCACCTTCATCCCCTCTCACTGATGCACTTTCATCCCTAATGGCTGCTGTTGTTCACTCTCTCTCTCACACACACAGTTCACTATAGCATCAGTGCAGTGTGCAGCAGCAGCAGCAGTGCAGAGGCTCTTTTGTCATTGGCTGTCTATTCATGCACGCACACAGCTCTCGCGATTGCAATTCCGTAACCAAATTAATCTGTTCCTAGGCCATCAATAATCCGCGTTAATTTGCTGCCCAGGCGCTGAAAGCTCGCTCATGCATGTGTGTACGTGTATAGTATATACCGGCGAGCGTAGATTGCAGCGCGTACATCAACTTTCCGCTGTGTATTTTTTCGCGCCCCCGCGCCGCACGATTGCACAGCCAAGATTCGCATAACGTTGCCGATGCTTTACGCTGCGAAAAGTGCAGTGTTCGTAAATTTTAACGAGCTCAATTTCCCGCCAGCACTGCGTTCTTTGTTTACGAGCTTGCCAATCGTCAATTACACCGGGGTGGTTAACAATGTTAATCGTGCGCTGCAGTTCTTGGGAAAAATACGACGCTCGTTTTGTTGATTCTCGCTATTATATTATACACGAGATAGATATATGGAAAGTCTTATTGTCCCAATTATTCGTCGGAAATTAAACGAAAACAGTGTATAATCTCATTAGCAGTGTTGTCGCGAAAAGAAAAAAACACAATTATCGAAGCTAGACCCGAGAAAATCGCTGATGGCAACTGCGGAAAAGTAGTGTTTGCCCAGGACTATGGCGGCGGCCGCCGCGTAGTTATATAACACAAGCCACTGCGGTGGTGTGCCATCGATTATATACCCCAGTAGTAGCAGAGTGCGCGCTGCCTTATCTTTCCCTTACACGCACACGCGCTGCTGGTGCTGCTGCCGGAATCGAAATCCCGCAGCCGGTGGCGCGGCTTCCAAATATTCTCTCGTACATCCCCGAAATTAATATCTGTTAGCTCCAATATCATCTATCGTCAGCAGCGCCTCGGCGTCTTATAGATATAAAAGGCGTTTCTCGCTATATAGCAGTGTGTGTGTACAAGTCGGTTCGCTCCCTATAGGCTTTTCCCTATACAGCAGAGCTTTCTTCGTTCTCGGGGACATTACGCACCGGGGAAATGTACAAAGGAACAAATTACTCGCGCGCGGCGTATACGCGCAGCTTTATTAGACGACGTGACTCGAATGCTGCTGCTCTAGAGAAGGAGGAGGAGGAGTAGTATAGTCAGCTCTAGCGCGAGCGTTTGCAACTTATACGTGACTTTATTCGAGAGATTTCGCCCCGCTATCTCTTCGCCATCGGCGACGTGTACCATTACAAAATATTAGAACTTTCCTTCTCTCTCTCTGTGTGTCTGTGTGTATCATCGCCCTGCAGCAGCAGCAGCTGAGATCTATGCCTTAATACATCAGACACTTTTTTTCCCCTTTGGATTGTACTCGAGATAAGAGAATTAAAAATATTTATGTATGCTTTGTATATTTCTTTATTCACAAGGCGAATATAAGCTGGGTACAAATCACCAAATTAACGGTACAATAAAGCTGATCAAGTGGATTAATATACTGTATAAGGAAGGAAACGAGGGTATATATTTAAGATAATGCCGCTGCTACGAAGAATTTCGCGTACACCTATATACATCAGCTGCGCAGGGTCGCGTGCCAAATGTGCAGTAGCCCGCCATTACAGGATGGATGTCGTGCTGAGCGGGGCACGATTTCAATTTCCCGAACGAGCTCTCTCTCTCTCTGAGAGATCGTTATATTCTTCGCGGACGTTTTTAATCTTGCAATTTGTTTCTCTTCGGCGTAACGTATAATGCTCAAGCCCTTAATATAATTCGGGTATAAGTATTTTCGTATTCCGCACATGTGCACTCATCTCTCTTTTTTTGGACTCTTCGAAGCTGAGGATGCTTTGCAATTCATCAGTCCGGTCGAAATTGTCGCGGAAAGGAAGCAGGCCGAAAGTTTAATGCGATCGAAGCCGGTCGTGCTCTGTGCTCGTGTGTGTGTGTGTGTGTGTTGAACGACGATGAGGCCGATGATGATGATCCGCCATCGCAACTTGGGAGGTCCGCTCTTGATATCCCTCTCCTCTCCCGCCTCACCTGGTCGTCCAACCATTTCTTCTTGTACATGCTCTCCGCGCTCTGTCTCTCTCTTCCTCCTCACTTCCATCATCCTCTCTCGCTCTTCTCTGCGGGGCTATTCTTCTTTCTCCGCTCACAGCGACCAACCCTCTCCTGCAGTGTATCTCTCGTTCTGCCTCTCTCTCCTCTGAGCTCACGATCTTGCTGCTGCTCCTGCTGCTGGCAGGTAGTGTCTTTATCCTTTTCTCTCGCCGACGTCCTTTCCTTTTGCTCGCGAGACATGCCCATGGGAGTTTCGCGAGTCCCGCAATCATATTTTTTGCATCGGGCCCCGACTCCTATGTGTGTGTAAAGTATATAGAAAATAACCGCAATGAGCGGCCTCTTTTGCCAGACAGTCGTCGGGTAATGCCAAGAGCTTTCGAGATAATATCGGATACGTGATGGAAGCTGGATAAATAGACACGTCGTATATGAAATTGTCGTTCGCCTGGCGAGAGAGAGAGAGCGCCAGTGGCGCGGTGTGTGTATTCATTACCGGGGAACGAGAATGACGTGACTGCAGTTATTTCCTACCGGAATGAAATCTACTCTCGCGAATTAATTTCGCTAATAGTCCCCTTTACTCGAGCGCATCTCGAGAGCTATGATCAATCCTTCTCTAATGACGCAATTTCACTTTACGAGACATCATAACATCACGCGTTATTGTCACATCTGAACTGTAATCACTTCCTTGAAACATATAACCTGCATCTAAACCCACGCCAAACAAACATATAGACTTTTCCTCTATACTAGTCCACTCTTAATAATAATTCTTTCCTCTCTTCTGCGACAAGTTTCGATCAGCGTACAATCATCTGGCGCGGCAGCGATGCCGTATAATTTATTCGCCATTACAAATCATCTCTCCTTCCACAAGCTGATATCGCATGTCGTACACGTCCCTGTGCATAAACGCGTGTATATAAAATCCTCGTGTCTTTTGCCGCTCGCGCGTCCGCACGCGTTGGGCGGGGTAAAGTCATCTCTCGAGGTGCATCGATAAACGCGCGCGAGCCGCTGCTCGAGCGCCGGTAATAACCGGCAATTTGCGAGGAGGACTTTTAGTTAGGCCGACTCTTTTCCACCAGCGTATACACACACACACAGCCTCTGGGATATGATGGCAGGGTAATTGCGGCTGCACGACGTAGTCGACGGGAGGAGGCTACACTTTGCTCAAGCGACTGCAGCTTATTTACCATCACGCGGAGACGAGTATATGCTGTATATATAGTCGCGATAAACGACGGGGCAATCGAAGAGAGCCCGAAATTAGGGAAAGTAATTATTGGCGTCTGGAAAAGTTGATCGTTGTAATTAGTGCTTTTATTTTTCACTGTCTACGAATACATCGACGAGCTTTTATTAATTGCTATAGTATATTACGAGAGAGTTCGTAAACAGCAATTTCTCCGCAAACTCCAGAATCCGAACGACGTACACACAGCTATATATTTATAATGGGCCTTTTTGCATCGGGTAGCAGGAATTCGCCGCTCGTTAAACTATTTATATACGACGCTCGTCGCGCGCGCGCGCTCTTTCATCGTAGAAAAACAAAAGAACCCGCGTGCTCTCGCAAAAAACGAGCGACGAACAATCGCTTATACTTACGCGACTAGATATAGTCTACGCCGCTAATAGCGTCAGGTTTCGCGGCGGCGCGTCTGTTATACGCTCTGTCGCCGCGTCGTTAAAAGCGCATACTTACTTATATGTGTGTGTATATATGCCCGCAGCCGCTACTGTAATACACGCGCGCGCCGAGAGATGTTATATATACTCATCGGTGCGAATCGGCAAAAAGCCGTACCGACGCGCGCGGTATAGCATATCAAGATGCGCTGCACTACTTTGAGGGCGAAGCGAAATGGAAAAAGAAAACATGGTGCAGCACGCGGTGCAAAAGAAGCGGTTGCAGCGAAGCGTCATTGCGGCGGGGATAATAAACGAAAGAACATAAGAAGGGCTTCGTCGTGTATATAATGTGTACAGTTGAGAGAGTCGTTTTGCGCGCGTGCGCGCGCAAGTTCCACCTGGGAAAGCGAGGGATTCACGAACTCGGAACGAGATCAAAGCGGCTTCGTTCGTTGTATGCGGCTGTGTGTTGAAAACGACGAGTCAGGAAGAGAGGGAGAGATGTATCCGTGTAATGAATTATTGATTCCGCGTGCGGACTCGCGACTCGCAGTCGCGCATTTGCATTGCTTTATTAAATTCAGATGGGCTTTCTTTCGTGTGTGTCGCTGTTATATATACTGTGTTTGGGGCGGGAGAGATCGGACGACTGCGATCGGATACATTGTTTTTGATATTTTACTTCCATGTGGAATCCGTCAAGTCCGGAACTCGAGTCGCAACGGTATATCCTTTCATCCTTTTTTTTCGTTTTGGTCGATGTATATTGTAATTATATTCGTGGATATTATCGCTGTACGGAATAATATGAATTGAGTTGTGCGGACAATTAAGAAACTTGACGTAATGTATACGTGAATTGTAATTAAAATTTTTTTAAATTAAACTTTAATAAATGTATAATGAAACAATTAAAAAGTTATATCTTCGATCGAGAGGTCTGAAATATCTTTATAAGGTGCAGCGCTAAATGTACTGGGCGTGGATAATATAATGACTACCTACCACAAGATCCTCTGCCCTATATGTGTATATATGCACACACACTACTGTTTTCTTGTGAGATAAATCTTTGCTGAACCTTTATATACTGCCCGAATCGCGTATTAAAATATCTCGAGCGAAAAATGTATTTACATTTTATTTAAATATTCTTCAACCGCAACCAAGTGTACAGAACGCGCCGGTATATTTGTCCAGGACTTTTTTTCTCCAACGAAGATGAGTAGTTTCTGTGCCAATAAAACGCGCTTGTGCGCCTATCTAATCAAAGCTCGCGGAATTGATGGCGTGACATTATCACGTATAGGATCCCCCAGCAGCGAATCGATCAATCGCGCAATTCGATGGCCAGAAAAAAAATGCATTCGAACATAAATTCCGACTTTATCGAGCTCAAAATCTGCTCGGCCAGAAGTATTGCTGCGCTGCAGAGGAATATATACGATACATCGAAAACTTTGAAATTCCCTCTCGTCTATAAACGGCTCGATAAGGGAGAGTCTCGTCGCGATAATTCATATCAGCTCGCAGAAGCAATAAAGGTAAAATTAAGCGCCGCAGCGAGTAAATAAACTATTTTAGTCGGTATATTATCTCCTCGAGGGAGAGAGAAGTAAATAAACATCTTTTTCGCCCGGGCGACTAATGAAGTATCGTTAAAAATATATAGACCGTGGATCGTTAGAGAATTCTTCGAACGCCTCGCTCTCTTCCAGCGGCGTATTTCAAAATGGCGTCCTTCGAAAAAAGGTCCACGACGAGATGAAGCAAGAGCAAGAGCGAGAGCGAGAGAGAGAGAGAGAAGAAAAAGAGAGAAGCGAAGAGGCTGCAGAGAGAAGCGGGAGGCGAGCTCGTCACGGCAGCCGGTCTACGGGGAGTAATTTTTATTTCTCTCTTTTTTCCCCGCGCGCGTAAGTGCTCCGCGCCCGGCGCGTCCACCTATTTCTCATAAATTTGAATGAATTTACATGAATTTATATTTAATGCACCGCCATGCTTTATCGACGCAATTAAGCTTTTAAGCTCGCATTTGCATTAATCCAATGTTTACAATTACGGCCGCGTAGACTTCGGAGTAGCTAACTTCTCTCTCCCTCCCTCTCCTTTCTTTCTTCTCTCTAACTCTTTCTCGCGTGTATATACGCGGGAGACTCTTTCTTTTTTGTCTAATTAACTTATGCCTCGCGCTACAAATTTGAGCCTAGTTAGAGCTTGACGCTGATACTTTCCGCCAACAATGCTCGACTTTGTGTTGAAGACGCTATAAATATACTCTTGAGAACCGCGTGAAGTATTTTAACGGTCGAGCGGTGGCATTTGTAGTTTTTCCCCTCGGCGCAGCGCGGAGAAATTAGAGCTCCTTTTAAAGAGCTACACACTCGACTCGGCCAAGAGAGCTACGTATTCATTAGCTTTTTTCCTTTCTCTCTCTCTGACTGGATTTTCTCGGAAAGTTGCTTAATGATCGTTACGTCCTCAGTTCATACACAATGGCTTCCTTCTTTCGCCGACTTTTCGACATAAATCTCTCTAACGGCCATTGTATTATATTACAAATATTTATCGTGAATATATTCGAAAGAACCGAGCTCGCCTTATCGCGGGGAGGCTATCGGGAGAAATTCTTCAAACCTCTTAAAAACTCGTCCTAAAAAAACAAAAGCAGTTACGAACACCCTGTGCGCCTCATTATAAACACCCACGTCGCGAGAGATAGTCGTGCGCGCGGGCCGAAATCTCAGCGGTGGATTTATGGGGGTGTTCTCTTTCAAAAGCCGCGCGAAAAAAAGCTGGCCGAGCGAAAGAGAAAAGAAGAGTTGGTATATACTTAGTACAGTAGTATATACAGGCAAAAAAAAAATAATAAGGCGCGATCGTCATATCTATGCCACGATCGTCGAAGGTCAGCGGCATAGAGGGGTCAAGTGGCGATGCTCGCTCTTTTTACACTAGGCGAAGCTCCCGTCAATAACCCCGTCATTAAAGCTTCTTTCTCTCTCGTCGATGTTATGTATCGGCTTAATTAAACTTCACTCGATCTTCCGTCGTAATTGGCCTGCCTCCCCTTCTTTTCTACCTCCTGGAGCTGATTTCTCTGCTCGTCGTCGCGCATATATACATATACCCCTCTAGAGAGAGGAGGGACCTGTGTGCTGCAATCGCTCGTCCGCGAGATAAACGCGAAGCAGCAGCAGCAACTCTGTACATTGTGCCGGTGCGATAGCCGAGCTTGCTGCCGTGGGGATCGATGATAAGGGAAGTACGCGCGCGCTGCAGGCAAAAAAGAAGGAATGTCCGCGGCACGATGCTGCGGCTGCCGATCGATCGATAGATCGATTTACGCCTCTTAACGAGCGCCGGTGTATTATGTGTATATATATGTGTGTGTGTATGTGTGTGTGTATGCGAGTGTGGGAGAAATTTTCAGTATATACATATACCTGTACGTGAGAATAGAAATGTTATCGCGAATTTATGCGCGACATCACTATTCATTCGATTAGCGGAAGGCCGCGGCGAGTGTGTATGTGTGTGTATATATTATACATCGAAGACGGACGCCGCGAGATTCTCTATCTCTTCTCTCTCTCTCTCTTTTCTTTATAGAGAGAGAGAGAGAGAGAGAGAGAGAGAGAGAGAGAGGTATAGTAACGACTTTAGCCTGTGGTGCTGTTGCGGCAGAGAGTATGTGAGAGATCGCGGCCTCACGACGTCGTGTAAAAAGGCAATGAGCTTCGGTGGGTGGTCGATCATCGCAGCAGCCGTGTATACTTGTTAATCGTTTTAATTTCGCCGCGGACGGCGAGCGCTCTCTGCACGACAGATTGTCTCTTATTTCACTCGTCGCTGATGCAGCCGCCGTGTGTAAATTGAACGATTAAATTTCGAAATCAATACGAGCGCGCAACTCGCCAATGAAGATATTATATAGGTATATATGTATATAAAAATAAAATTAACCGGAAATGCATACATACATCAAGCGCGGGTCAATAGCACAAAACACTGTATACAGGAGTAGGGAGGGCGGTCGGTTGGTTAGAAATCGTCTGAAAACTCGTGCAGCGCAGCTGTACCGCCCTCCGCGGCGGCGGTAATTAAAGTAGCGAGTATATAGTCCTCGCGCAATCCACACATATACACCCAGAGTGTAGTAGTTCGATCGAATCCTTTAAAGCACAGGCTATATATACATAGATATACAACACAGCAGTGCAGAGAGACGAGCTATATAGCGTTTCCTCGAGAGTTGCGAATCCGCGCGCGACGGAGGAGGCTCTATAAGCCCCTAGCTCCGCCATTGTCGGTATGATTTATGCTGATTAAGACTCTGCCGCGCAGCACTTCAGCCCCTCTGCAGCAGCAGCGTTATCGCTTACCTGTGTGTGCAGCTCTACTCTCGCCCCCGACTTTGCTGCTGGGCGCGCGAGCTTTCGCACCTAGGCGCGCGCGCGCGCGGCCAGAAGACAGAGGAGAAAAGCGCTTAATTTACTGCGTATCGCGCGCGAGAGCGGTTGGAGCTTATATACCTATACACGTGTATGGAGCGCTGGACGTGGCAAAAGGGTCCAGCAGCAGCCGCTTCTCTCGACTCTACATAGGTGTGTATATGTATAGGTATATGTAGGTGGCTATAGGTATAATATAGGGAGCGAGGAGGAGGCTGCCGTGTGCCCTATTCAAAGCGGATGATTCAGTGGCCCGCGCTCTCCGCTACAGCAGCCCTGGATAAGATCTCCGGCTACGTTGCCACCGCCGCCTCGTTCGTCTTCTCTCTCCCTTTATAAGCGCAAGAGAGAGAAAGAGAATCAACCTGTAACTACGTAACAAACCCGCGGTTTCTCTCCTTTTCCACGTTTCTCTGCAGCAGCACACAGTCGATTCCCTCCTATAGTAGAGGTGTGTGCAGCGTGTACGACCGAGAGAAAGAGCGGACTCGCGCAATCTGGTTCAGCGCGTGGATTCTTTGGCTCTCGAGAGTTCCCTTTTACACACACACTACGGCCTCTTGTATTCTTGTTCTCGCAGCAGCAGCTTTGTGTGCGCGAGTGTTTAAGGACGACGAGAGAGAGAGAGAGAGAGAGAGAGAGAGAGAGAGAGAGAGAGAGAGAGAGAGCTGCTCTTTCAATGCTGTTTCTCGCGCTGTTTACCTTGCCGCGCGATTCGATTCCAGCATGTGTATTTGATTTAAATAGAGTCCCGAGCGCGCCCTGCACTGCGCCAGGGATTGTTTTACTCACTGGGGGAAATAAACAGCAGGTGTTCTGTATTCCTAATGAGCCGCCGCCGAGTCGTTTCTATATACTTTGTTTCGTGTAACTTATATTTCTCATTGCGTCAATGAACGGCTGCCTGAAATTCCTGCAGCGAAAACCCATAATAACAAACTATACATACAGCTAGCTGTGTGTAATCATCGCGGACAAGTCCGCGAGAAAAAAAAAGAAACCGAGAACGAGTTTGACACAAGCGGAGAGGAATTTATGGCCAACGGAAGGATTTAATATGCCAGAAAAGTTGCGACGACTCGGAACATTTTTGGCAGAGAGCGAGAGAGAGAGAGAGAGCAGCGTATATCGCTCCCGCGGATCGCCGTGTTCTGAATGGAGTGTAGCTTGCGCGCGAGGAACTAGTTTGCCTCTCTCTCTCTCTCCTCTCTCGGAACTTTTCTGATTTATGTGAGTTCATTATTATTTTCGCGCGCATTCGCGGAATAATCGCGCCCAGAACTGAATAATGGACGAGCCAATTCTAATTTCTTCGTCTCGCCGCAGAGAAGAAAAATAGAGAGTGCGTTCAACTCGTTTACCAAAAAATTACATAATAAGGACGAATTTCTCTCTGTCGTGAGTATACTATACACACATTAATTTCGACGAAATTGAAACGTTCTCTTATCACTGCTTTGAAAAAGCCTTTGAAAAAGCCTTGAGCAATCAAAAGATCATGAAGTTGAAAGTTTCGGCGTGCTCGAGATTCGGAACCCCTGATTAATTCCCCTCAATTATGCTTTCAAAGAGGCGCATCGCACAACGTTTCAATTGGCCGCTTGTGTAATGATCGGTCATTACTCGGCCCAGTATACCGAATACAAGCCGGCCGAAATTTTCGAAAAAGAGAGGGACCTGCACACATAATAATCACACACGGGGCACATTTCTCTGCAGCCGCCGAGCGCGCGTGATGGCGTCGTTCCTCTCTCTTCTTCTGGAGAACCGGCTCTCCCCACCATAGCATAACGCGATCGTCGGCGATACGCGAACTGTGGGCCCCCCGGGGCTCGAGGAGGGAGCATATACTGCAGCACCATCTTATGCTATATAGAGACTGTAACTTTTTGCAGCCCTCATTTTCTTGTACTTCAAGACTGAGCGGCTCTTTATATTAAATTTTTAATATCTCTCTTTGTCTCGACTTCATCGACGTGAGGCCCCGTGTTGTAAGAGCCGCCTGTGTATACTAACATATACTCTGCTGAAGTATAGACTTCATTCTACGAAGCTACAGTATACCATACATCTTTATTAAGTTCAATTTTCGTCATTATTATCGAATTTAGAACGAAAATTGAAGTCCAGAATGACGAAATAAATTATTGTACTTTCATCTCTCTTGTCTTTCTCAAACATCAGTTCTCTCCCTCTCGTTCCTTTTGTATAGGTATACTCAGCAGCGTCCGTGTTTTTCAGTATATCTCCCTCTGATCGGCCTGTTTTCTCCACGACCGGCTTCGCACACAGCTCGGAGAGCTGCTGCTGGCCCATCGTGCAGATATCGCTCTCTATAATCCGCCCACGGGCCCCGACTCTACTCCATCCCTCTCTCTCTCTCTCTCTCTCTCTCATACACACACAGGCTCGAATTATCAAATCATCTAGCGCCGATACTTGTTAACTCGCATATATACAAGTTAAGTCATTACGCGGGAATGTAGTCGCTCTCGGCGTAATATCCGCCGAGAACTGGGTATATCGTGCACTGGGCTGATTACTCTCTCTCTCTCTCTCTCTCTTTTCACTATCCTTTTATTTTCTTCGATATAAACTCCGTGTCTACACGCCCTCGCTCGATATTAAGAGAAAACGCGATCGTGCGCCTAGTAGTAGCGCAGCAGAGCGAACATTGTCGAGTAATTAATAGGCCTATCTCAGCTGCTTATTTATATATGCGGTGCAAAGCAGTTTAAATGGACTTCCGTTTGCATGTACGCGCTTTATGCAAATGCGCGAGTAGCGTAGTGGAGAAGCAAAAATTCGCTGACCATTGACAATCCATAAATACGCGGTACGAGAGCTTTACATGAGTCATATATGAGGCGAAGAATTATCGGTCCTGTGGTTTCTAGAGTGCGTGTGTGTATTTCCAAACACACGAGCGTAAATTCCGGGCTACACATACGATCAGCCGATAATTATTCAAATGCCGCTCGCGCGCGAATGGAGACATCATAATATTTGCGCCGCGCGCGCGCAGTTATACTGCAAAATCGTGAATTTCGAGATTTCGGCAGGAAAATTCCTCGGTTAAATCAAGACAAATCGCATGCGCGAGAGGTAAAAAACAAGCGTCGCGTATATTTCCCATAGTCCGCTATAAAGCACATGCACACAAGCTGCGCAAGTGGGGAAAAATCGATCGGTTCGCATCAATCCTGCTTTCGACGCGAAACCCACCATCGCACCCTATACTATACTACTCCGCAGGTATACGCCGGTAGCCTCTCTGTCGAGCCGGTTATTTTTAGGCCTCCTCCTCGTTGGCTTTATTACGTTATTCTTATTTCTCTCTCTCTCTTTCTCATCCCGAGAGCCGGTGTCGTTTTTTATTTATTCTCCATCGCGCGATATGCAGCCGAGAGAGCGGACCACTCTCCGCGGGATTATCGTGCACAGCGTAGGGAGAGAGAGAGAGAATGAGAAAGAGAGACGAACGACACGCGATGGAAATTAGAGGTCTCGTCGCGCCGGCTTATCTTCCAAACAGGTGACACGTACTCCGCGAGGAGTCTCTCGCTCTCTCCTCCGAGTGGATTGGCTATACAGAGAGGGAGAGAAGATTCTTCTTCCTCTGCGGGTCGTCTGTGCGCACGAAGCTATACGGTTTTTCGGTCCTCCTACTCGCTTCTTCGCATTCAACGAGAGAGGAAGATACAGTGAGAGATTTATAGCGCAAAGATATGTGTTTATTTTTTTTAAGTCTTTTTTCTTCTTCTCTGGGGAGAGTCGATGTCATAAAATTAGAGGGTCATCCATCGTCTGATTTATGGGTACCTAATGTTAATTCCGAGTAACAAAGGAGACAAGCGCGTGCATCCTCGTCGTCGTGGGCCTTTTTTCCGAGGTGGGAAAAAAGCAGTAAAATATTGACAGTTTGTTTGGAGAGTACTTGAGTGGTTTCATCATTACGGGCTGTAAATCAAATGGACATCTTGAACACATGTTGCTTGCCTCTGTCAGTGCAGCGCTAAGAAAACTTCGCTTAACTTCACGCGGGTATGCAAAAAACGAAAACATCCCAACCGCAAATGATTTACTAAAGTGCGCATACTTCCGCGTGCAACGCGGACTTCACTTAACTTCGAAAGGGCAAAAAGATGGAGAAATCCCAACCGCAAAGCATCACAGCCTGGAAAGAGAGAAAACGAATAAGACCAGCATCAGTAGAACCGAGAGTATATGTGTATAGTTGGAGAAATAAGGCGGCAATAAAGCATATGTAAAATATATTCTGGAATTCCTTTTAGGACGCAGATATACGGCCAGCAGCAGAGAGTATCCTCTCGTGCATATGTGTGCGTGTCGCAGCGCAGTCTTAGCCTTTACTCGCTCCACGTCGTCATTGTCGTACTCTGTACCGATGTATCTGTGCTCCTCGAACGCGTACTTTCGCGCAAGCGAGCAAGACGAACGATTCCCCCGGATATATCTCTTTCTCTCGTTATACGGGGGTGTGTATATACGCTCTTACTCTCTCGCTCCCTTTGCCCACCTGCACGGAATGCTGTACATACTTGGGCCTTCGCTTCTCTCCTTCCTTTTAACTTCTCGCCTCTTCGTTTTTCTCCCTTTTCAGAGAGACGACTGTGCAGCAGCAGCAGCGGCAGCAACGGGCTTTCGATGCTCCTTTTGGGCCAGTCGAAGAACGGCTAAGCTGCGCTCGCGCGACTGAAATCCTGACTGAGATTTATACGAGCCCCGGCGATACGTGAAAAATATTCTTTTACTCTTCTTCGGTATACGGGAGAGACGTGTCCGGAGAGAGAGAGTGTATTCGAGAGCTCGCTCGCGAGAGTGATTAATTTATTGGGGCTCGGTTAGCGCCGATATTGGACAGTCCAGCCGGTTGTAAATTATTTTTCGCTGAATTCCAAGTGATTAATTGCCATCCGTTTGGTCTCAGATTGAAATACCGCTGGTAATTATGCTCTCTCTCGCGAGCGGGATAAACACTTGGCTTGGATGAGTAATATTTGCAAAGAAGAAAAGAGTTTGAAGCGCGGAATTCCTTGCGTATATTAACGTTCCCACATTCGAGCAACCTGTTTTCGGTATTTCCTTCTCTGCGTCCGTTTGTATACGAAACGCGGAAGAAATAACTAAAACGACTCGTGAAAAGCCTCGTGCATCATCTCAGAGAAAACAAGAATGCAGTGAACGCTATGTTGCTAGACGTGAAGAAAAAAAAGAAACCAGGGACTATAGTCGAGACGCCATCGAGTAGGAAAAGGGATGGTCGAAGGTGGGGGATGGGGATGACGAGGTGAAAGAAAGAGAAAAAGGCACTAGTAGGACCGTATCCCAGCTCGAAGGAGAGAATAAGAGAGTGAGAGAGGTGGGGATCGGTGCGAGGTGTCGCCTTACAACCGGCTCGCTTCGCTTATATACCTACGAAAGCCTCTTTTGCATGCCATCTTCTCCACCATCTAGCTTCGCTTGCTCCTTTTGCCTTGCGCGCTTCCCTTCGCCTTCTCCTCCTACTCTTCTTTCTTTTCTTTTCTCCTCCTCCATCTGCTTCCTCCCTCCTTCTCTCAGTCGAGTATATAGTATATTATACACTACTCCGAGAGCTTCGAAATGCGCGCGAGATGCACCGTTGTGCCTTTGGTCTTTGCATAATTGTTACAGTTACCACGACGGTGAAAATGTAGGAGTCGGGCTGGAAAATAGGAGTGGTGCAAGCGCGTTAATTAAATTTTCTCGAAGATCGTCACGCGAGAGCACCGTCGAGGGATGTCGATTTTTTGTGATGATGAGAGATCGTGGCATGCGCGATCAAGGAGAAGAGGTAGAGTATTCTTTTTTTCATGCATATATAAGGATAAAAATTAGCTGTGGGAATTCCATCTTTATATGCGGACCAATGAGAAGACGCTTAATTACCGGTTTCGAACAAATAAATTAAAGCGACGATTTTCACTCGAGACAAAACTAACCTTTCTTCGGAGTATACACCCGCCGAATGGAAGCGAGGGCTGCTGCGAGATATACGCAGCCCTCTGGGGAAATTTCGACGGAGCGAAAAAATATAAGGAAGAGGCGTTTGTATCGTCAAGACGGTAAATATCGGCCGAATGCAAATCGAGAGACAACAACTTATTTTGACGCCCGACTAGACAATGCGCGTGCGTATGAATACTGAACACCTTGCCAAGCTTATATTTACGACAGTCGAAAAATACCAAGCCCCCGCAGCCGATTAGATTAAAAGTGTATTATATATACTATAACAAAAAAATTTAATGCTACTGCACGTATAACTTTTTTCTCGCTCTCTCACAGTGTGTTAACATACGCAGAGGCTCATTTGCATAATCGTGCAAGCGTTCAGCACACACACACAGGTATATAAAAACAGCAATATCGAGCCTCAAAAAGCATCGTTCGCCAATAAACAAACGATCTTGCGCGTGAATAACCGGTTCGCGTGGATCTGCGCGCGCGTTGACCGGTAGCAGCGCGCGGTGCGATTACGCCGGGCAATAAGCGAAATAACGACGCGGCTTTGGCTTGTAATACGATTTCGTATTTAAAAAAAAAACGCGCCTCTTTCTCCATCTGAACATACACGTGCAGAGCACACGAATATATATAAACGTGTAGGAGGAGTCCTTTCTCGCGCTCGCGGCGTCGTTCTTTCGATGCAAAAATCCGACGCGTATACAGCCTGTGTGTATATATAAGTATATACACATCGAGTCTCTGGTATATACGCACACACAAAGCCGGCCCGATATCTTATTCAAGAAAGTTCCATTCGTTCTTCTTATACGCGGTCGACTTATGCTACGCCCCGGCGGCTACATTCTTGTCCGCGTCGCGCATAACTCCGCGCGATGGTCCGCCAGATTTTTCGTTGGACGGGAGAAAGAGGGAAAGGAATATGTATAAAAGCTGCTGCTGCTTCTTCTGCTTCTTCTTTTTATTCCTCGACTCGCAGCTGAGGCGGACGTCGGGGTATTTCCGGCTCCGGCAGCGTTTCTTCGTGATTGCGTAATGCAGTGCGTGTGTTTAAGGCTTTTTCGAAGGGACTTTTCTATGGTCTTCCTTCATGGAATACCAAGGAGGGAACACGCGTCGTTGGGTTAATTATTTTTGGATGTTTCAATCGGCTTGATGAATAGCTGATGATTTAGGGGGACGCGTGTGTCAACGCTTCAGCTGTTGAAGATTTCCAGGAGAATGTATCGTTTCGTGTAACGTTACGGAACTATATAGCTGAAATTTACAAATGTGATTCAGTATTAAAGTATGGACTGAAAAGGAATTTTGTTTTAATCAGCGTTTTGCTAAATTAAAATCGTATTTCTCAAGCAGTTTGCGGCACCGCAAACCGATGCATATTTTCGATTAAAAAGCAAATTTCGCCCCATAAAAACGTCGAACGAGTGCGCGCGAGCGCGGCCGATAAATCGGTAGATTTAATTTTCTGTTAAAGTCCAATTTAAAGCAACAACACCTTTTGTAATCAGCGCTCTTCCATATAGTTCGCGCACTAAACGTGCATTATTTTCACGCCAGCCTGCAGCCGAGATCTCTCTCTCGCATCTCTCGCTAAATTCACATGTACGCGTTTTTAAATATACAATGCAACCGTCTCCTTCGGCGTGTACAGCAGTTTTGTTTATTGCACACAGAAGAAAAACAACAACAAAGGAGGGGGGAGAGCTGATGACATGGCTCGCGCGCGCGCGTGGCTTTGTTCGCGATCGATGTGTGGTATCGATACCTCAGCAGCAGCAGCAGCCTTTCACTTTGCAAACGAGCTACAGCCGTTTTTCGAGATCGAGAGATCCGAGCCGCATTAGTGATAAAATGAGACACGACGCTACTTCAGCCCTCGTTAGCTCCTGCAGCCGTTCTTGTCTATACGGAGCTAGTAGTCCATATACGTGCGCGCAAAAAAGTCTGATGATGGGATCTTTGGTTACGTTGCAGTTCTAAGTGGCCAAGCACGTTTCCATGCGCTATTTTTTTTCAAGCGACTAATACCGTTGCTTTGCTTTATTTATATCGAAGATCAACAACACCCAGTCAAATGCTGATAACGAGGTTAACGTTGAAGAATTTTCCGTATTACTGCGATAGTCGTTTCGAGCAGCAGCTGCAGCGTCACCTTGTGCCTTATTGCACTTCTCGGAGCTGGCATTCCCGAGACAGAGACACAAGGAAAGACGAAACTCGTTCGCGTGTCGTAAGTCTGCGCGACAGCCTCGTCGTCTTCTTCCCTCTCTGCGCAGTGTTCCGACGGCAGGACAGAGAGAGAGAACGGCGCACGCGAGCCTCCTCGCAACAAACTCTCGTGTTTGCGAAGGAGCAAGCGAGAGGGAGAGTCCGGAGACACTCGGTATGAGAAACGCGTAGCTACGCAGCGAGCCCGTAGCTCAACTCGGCTGTGTGCTTCCCTCCGCCTCTCGTTCTCCTCCTCTTCCTTCTTCTTCTTCTTCTTCTTCTCTCGTTCTGGCAGCGGCGCGAGCTAAGGTAGGTAATCCTCTCGGGGGCGTGAGTTACTGCCTGGCGTCCCTCGCTACATTCTTCCCCTTCCCGACAGCCCCCGCCACTTTCTCTCTCTCTCCTTCTAGTTTCGGAGTCGCTGCTGCTGCCGCTACTTCTTTGGGCTATTTCTTTTGCGCGCGTCTTTAAACTTTTCCCCTCGTTCATCCTTTCTTTCTCCGTCTCTTTTGGAAAAAGGATTTTCGTCTCTCTTTTTCCCGCCGCGCGCTTGATCCATGAGAATAAGAAACACCGCGCCGCGAGAGAGCTGAGAGTTATTGGGCTTTCTTTCGCAGTCCTTATACTTCTATTCCTCGCTACGCCCCGTTCCGCTCTCTCGCGCGCGCTTTTTTCCTGCGCTGGGTGCGCAGTGTAATGTAAACGCGGCAGTGTATGACAAAGTTCAAGCCGCTTTATGGCTCTCGTACTTTATTCGAGCGAAGCTTAAAATTCTCATTAATCAGTCTGGATCAGTATACCCACACTTTGAGAAAATTTCTCCAAATGCAAATAAAATTCGAAAATCCCCCCAAAACTTTCTCTCATCCTCGTGATTCTTGGTCGCGCCCCTTTCACGCACCAACGCAGCCGGCAAAGAATAAGAATCCAAAGCAGAAAGTTCCCCGCGACCACCTCCTCTATATAACCCCCAAAGAAAAGGGAGGAAGACTTTGCGCGCGCGCGCGCACAGCTGGAGCAGCAGTAGTAGTTAGTCAGGCGTAATTAATAACTTACGACGGAGTTAACGAGGAAAGCAATGGTACTACCGCGGTATCGCCAGGCGGTTCCTTAACTAAGGAAGAAGACTACGAAGGAGAGGGAAGAATTAAGGAGGCTGCGGGGGTGGAGGAGAGAAGTAGCGCCCGCCACTGATGTAATGCCGGCGCATAAATACGTAACGGAGAAAGGGCGAGAGAGTGTAGTCGGTATGTAGAGAGGAGAGCCGTTTTAACTAGAAGGGACGCGGGCGACGGGAAAATAGTCGAGCTTTGCATATCGATGTCGGGACAGAGCACACGCGCTGGCTTCCTTGGATACTAATAAAGCTCCGGGAGGAATTGATGGCTGTGCAGTAAACACTTGATTTTGCATTTACGGAGTGCCGAAGACCTAGAAAATATAAAAATTTGTTATGTTTTCAACTATCCATTTGCACGTTAAAGGAATCACCGAAAGCTATTTTATACATATAAAATCGATAAAACCGAATACCCTTACATTCTCAATGTAATTTTCTTAACAGCCTGTCAGCTCGCTTACTTATTTGCCTCTCAAAAAAAAAAAAAACAGGAGAGCTGAACCAAAAATTCAAATATTGATGAAAAGGCCGTGATAAATCTCCCTTCAGCTCGGTATAGCCATTATCCAGTAATGTAATTGCCGAACGTCTCCCGATCAATTTTCCATGCGCCACTAAAAACCCAGGCAGTATACAACGTCGTACGCACACAATATCTTACATAATGAAAGCCGACGCGGATAGATGGATTCTCTCCTTGGTCGTCCTCGTCGTCCCCGGTGCGTCTTAATTCAGAGAGATCTGTAGTAAGTTCGAAATTGGCCCGGCAAGAAATTTGTAAGCTCGGCCGATCGCTCGATTTATGACAGCCGCAATGGGGTGTGCACGAGCAAAAACCGCGATACACACACACACACACAGAGCTGCTACTACGACGGCAGAGCCAAATCCCGCGAGAGGCCCTTTATATTTCGTTATCTCCCTCTCTCTCTCTCTCGCTCTATCCCCGGGCAATTCACTTACTTTGATTTGATTGGCTCTCAGGGTGGTATGATCCGCTTTAGCCTTGGAGAGAGAATCTTCCCTTGGGCCGTGGTACAGAGAGAGAGAGAGAGGAAAGAAAACGTGTGCAAGGGTATGAGCGTTTGGCGCTGGTTGTACAGATACGCCTCCCCTGCCGGCAATCAACGTATTGGCTTCACTTATTAGACTTGGCGGCGAACTCTGCTGCTGTTGCAGTAGCCTATACCCCTAGTGGTATCTCCTGTATACTTTTATATGGGGTTTTGGACGATGTTACGCGCCATTTCCAATGATTCTTATTGCATCGCGGGAAAGAAGTGCTTTCTTGTCGAGTAAACAGTCGATTTCGAACGTTTATTTATGGCATTCGTAATATTGAAATGCCTCAGATTTACCAAAAATATTCAACACTGCGATAAACAGCTGTCATAAAATGGAGACGAGACAAGCTTGCAAATCTTGCAAGCCCCACTGAATAATCGACTCGGATCGGCCGTTAATTTGCATGCTATGTATTAAAAACGTCGCTGTACACGTCGACTTTCACAGTCTATATAATATATACATAGACAGTTATCCGTAATCGTTTGCGATATCAACCCTCTTCAGCGCCCATTTTCGCGGCAAACGACCGCTCGTAAAGCCGCGGGGAAGCTTCTCTTAATGCCCGAGCGAATTATTCGAACGCGTCGTCGCCTCCTTTATATACATACACAGCCTGGAGAATCATTCTGCTCGCGCTGAAAAATTTCAACCGCAAGAAAGATCCCCGCAAAGCCTCTCGAAGCGCAATAAAACAAAAAAGTATATAGCCGCGAATACAAAAAAGTAGCATGCAGCCATTTTTCTCTTATCCAGCGTGAAATTCACCACCCCCGCATACGTATTCCTTCCTCTTTCGTCTCGTCTTACATTCACCCTTACGCAATAATAATGCGCACGCAGAGACGCCGAAGTTTTCTCAGTGTAGTCTCTCTCTCTCTCTCTCTCCCGCGAGACCTTGTCGGCTAAAAAAAATGTATACAGGGGTGTGTCGAGTCGAAAAAAGGGGGGGAGAAAGAGAGAGAGAGAGAGAGAGCGGGCTCGAGGGCGTAAGCCTCGAAGTGGAGTAGTATCAGAGAAGGTATATAAGGGTGGCAAGGCTGTCACATTTTCTACTTTGCGGAGACGTATGAGGACGGCTTAATTGGGAGAGTAGAACTCTCCCCCGGCCGCCGCTAGACTGCTCGCTTTTATTTATAAGTTCGGGAGTCTATCGTTGCGCAGCATCATCCGGAGGGTGCGCCAAGTTTCTCGTTCTCTTTCGCGCGGGGGCGCTCTCTCGTCTGGATGGAGGAAGCTTTGACAAATAACCCTTATAAACACCGCGTCATGATAATCTTCCGCTCGCCTGAAATTGGTTTCTTGTGTATTAGCCTTTAATTTTATGCGGGATTATACGTTATTATGCGCGGAGCCAACCGAATTTCTCTTTTAAAAAAATGTGAATCATATACGATTTTGAAGGCGCGATAAAAGGAAAGGATTTCGAGTTAGCCGCACTTGATCGCGCGCGGCGATAATAAACATGACTGGGCCGATATGAACTCCGTACTCGTAATATTTCGCGGTCCGGACTATACTGCACTGCAGTGAGAGAGAGAGAGAGAGAGAGAGGCTCTCTCGTACGTGCGATTGTACCGCGCGCGTTCCTCTCTGTGCTCTATGGCATTCCACCCTCGCAATTTCGCGTGTACCGCGTGCCAATAACAGATCGGCCTGGATACCATTGTAAATATGACGGGGCGCGTTCATCGCCACTCTGGCCACTGGTGATTCGTCTACATTTTTTCGCCCTTTGTTTATATCATGTTTGCGCGTGCCTGACCCTCTCTCTCTCTCTCAGTATATATACGATCGAGGCACTAGTATATAACGTGTTGCTGTTTTATACGAGCCTCGTCGATATATATGTATTGCCGAGGGTATGAGGATTTTTATCGAGTGGCGCGATTTAATACATCTTCGTAATTCCCTCGTTAAATTACGGAATCACCGCGAGAGGGTATATATTAGTCGCGTGGATAATAGGGGGGCCATTGCTTTTCGAGTTCTTCGCGCCGATTTCCGATTCCGCGTGTAGTAGCGGCGCGCACAGCTCTCCCCTCATCCTGAGCAGGAGCGCGCTCTGTAATTAATTGTTTTAAAAGGGGTTCGCGCTTCCTTTACGAGCCAATTGATATACGCGCTTTAATAATGAGAACAGCCTGGCGCCAGACGGTTCTTTCCAAAATTCCATTTGTTTGCCGACAAATATCAACTATATATAAATCTACAAAGAAACGCGAGTAAATTCAAAAAGAAAGTGTATTATAGCCGTCGAAATTGAAGGGAATAGACGCGTAATCGCGGCAATAGAGAGGTTTCTCCGAAAAAGAAGTCAGCCCTCTCTCTCTCTCTAAAGGGGTAGTAGTAGTACTGGTACACCCTCAACCCGGCGCACGTGGCCATACGGTCTCTCAATAGCCCGTGGCATGCGCCGGGGCTCAAGCCTCTCTTTTCCTCTCTTTCTCTCTCTGGGCTCGAATCCTCGCGCTCGGGCGCTTTACGAGGCAGTAACGGCCGATAAGGTGAGCGCTCTCTCGCAGTTCCCCCTGTACCGGTGCGGCTTATTCCGCTACTGCACCCAAGTGGCTGTTCAGAGAGCTATACATGCCCGACACCACACATTTCTCCCGGTCTCTCTCGCTTCGCTCTTTTTCGCACCCGAGAGCCGGCCCGTAGTAGTATGCCGCACTTCTTTTCTGCGCCCGCCGACGCTTTTTTTCTATAGCTGCTGTACTGCGCGCGATACACTTTATTTAAAACCGCATTTACGCTTTTGCTTCCAACTGGGATTTTTGTTGGCTGCAAGCTATACTATATATACTGAGTTGAATGGGAATGTTGATGGATGATAAAACTCTGCTGCAAAATTATTTTTATAAAGGATCGTCGCCGAGCAATTAGAGAAATTACAGTAGCCCCAATAAAATGTCTAACGATGTCGGCCTCCGGATACAATGTCGATGGCAACACGAGAATCCGCCATTAGAGTCACGTAAACAAGCTTCGTCGCCGCGACCCGAAAAACACAGAGCCGGGGTATAATAATGAAAGTCCCGGGCTATATAATATGTAAAGATCACGGTGAACACAGAGACAGAGAGAGATAATCTCATTGCTATAAATACGGCAAGAAATTAGCCGCGAGGATATTTAGCGGCTGCACAGAAAGAAAGACAAGTCGCAGAGAGAGAAAAAAAGCTGAGGGTATATAAAGAGAGGAGATCTCTCCCGGTGGAATCGAGCAAACTCCTCCCCGTCGCGTTAATGAGATCGTGTCCTAATGGACCCGGTTATCATTGTCCTCCTCTCAGCCGACACTAAAGTTTTTTCTTATTTTTGTTTTTACAGGAGCGAACGGTTTGCGCAGGCGCGGCCGGCAGACCTACACGCGCTACCAGACCCTCGAGCTCGAGAAGGAATTCCACACGAATCACTACCTCACCAGGCGGAGGCGAATAGAGATGGCCCACGCGCTTTGCCTGACGGAGCGACAGATAAAAATATGGTTCCAGAACAGGCGAATGAAGCTGAAGAAGGAGATACAGGCGATCAAAGAACTGAACGAACAGGAGAAACAGGCCCAAGCGCAAAAAGCGGCGGCGGCCGCGGCCGCGGCGGCAGCGCATCAACAGCAGGGGGGGCCTGACGGGGGCAACTAGGGGTACGCCCTGCACCGGAGCCCCCCCGATCACCCCACGGCCAATCCGCACCACCCTCTGCTAGCAGCCCAGTGTACACAGCTGTATTAAGGTGAGTCCCATCATCTTTGTGATTTTTTTCTTCAAGGAGCTGAATAACACTTTGATGACAATTTATTTCCCTAATAGAGCTCCGGTCAGTCGAATAATCGATTAAAGCCCCCATAAATATAAGCCACCCCCGTGGGGGGAGAAAACCCGGTCAGCAGAAAACTAGCAGCAGTAGAGCGCGGCCAGTAATAGAAAAGGAAAAAAATTAATCAAGCCTCCCATTGTAGTCACCGCGATAAAGCCGAGCGCGCGCGTCTTATCTTCGCTCTATATGGAAGGACACAAAAAGGGGGATCTCCTGCTAGATTTCATCTCGACCGATCCTTATCGTTTCCGTGTGTGCGTATATTGAGGCGGGGCGTAGAGAAAAGAAAAAGAAAATAAAAGAAGCGCCGACTCGAGTCCAGCGAAGGAAACGAAAGTTTTTTTTTCCATGGCGAGAGTCGCGTCGCATGTGGACGCGTGAGAAGCGAATCTAATTCAGGGAGACTATGGGGTGCACGAAACGGAAGCGGAGAAAAGAAACGCCGCCGCCGTGTACAGAACATAATGTCATTCCTTCGAGCAACATAACCGACTGAACTAAATTTTTTGCCCCGGAATAGCTTCTTTGTGCGCCGGGCGCCGTAATGCCGCGCGTTTATAAATGTACTGCGGGAGAGTATGTTATATTTATTAACTATATAACTACTGCTCTCTGCGCGTTCTACGTAATTAAAAATAATAACTCGCTTTTTGTCGGGATGATTATTATTACTATGTGGCGAGTGTGTAGAAAAGCACATCGAGCAAAATATTCGGCTCGATTGATTTCTCTCTAACGGTTGGCAGAATAACGTGTTTTTTTGCGAAACCATATCGTGTGCTTATTGCGTAAGGATCGATTTTAAAGCATCTCAACGTATAATCACGTGGGCACGAATATAAAAATTCATAGATTCAGCAAAAACGTTCGCTACTATAACTACCGTACACTCTGCGCGCAATTTTCAACTATAAAATACAAGAAGAGGCTTTTGTTAGACACAAGACAGTAGTAGTAGTGCACGATCTTAATCTCGAAAGTCGCGGATTATTTTTTGTTCTCGCGCAGCAGAGTTCGTGTTATTGTTAATCCGATCTTCGAGGAATATAAAAGACCGTGAGTGCCATAAATTCTCGTCCTTTGCTCCGAACTATATCTTTACGCTGAATATTTAATAAGGCGCAAACCGCGCGCAAGCGTGTTTTCGTAATTCGTTGAATTATTCCGATCGCGTTTCTCGCGTTAAGGGGAAACTAGTTTAACGCTTCGACTTTGAAAGAGAGAAAGAGCGCTAAGGTTCTTCCGGGGGTAACAAAAAAAAAAAAAATTCGCTTCTCTATTTTCATTTCTCGCGGCGCACGACTTCTTCGGATCTTCCGCTGCGCACCACGGGCAATTCGCAAGGCGTGCGTGCGTCCGCTGCAAATCCACGTCCGTTGCATTCTCTGTAGTAAAAAAAAGAAAATTTCACCTATTTTCTTCTTTCCCGCACCTTTCTCTTCTTTTTCGAGGGGTAGATGCAGTGTTCTACTGTCCCTCGGAGAAAGTAGAAAGTTCGGCCAGGTAAAAAGGTCTTTTCTTTGCGACTTATCTTATTCGGGCTCGACTTTCGCCGCGTGTAATTCGTATTTTGGTTTACGCATTCGTCTCGGAAAAGCGAAGGGTCCTTCGGTGTAACGGTATTATATTGCGAGATTGTAAAAAACGGAGCACGCGCCAAACGTGATTTTCTCTTGCCAGCGCTGCGGGGACCTTCGTAGAGACACTTAGCATTCTGTCCCTTTTTTAGAAAGTCTGCGGGTCGTTCGCTATTATTACGAAAAAGTGTGACACGCAAATTCGCGTAGATTTTTTTTTATAAAAGGTAGTTTTTACTTGAAAACTGCTAAACACCTGCTGGAGTGTAGGATAAACTGTTCATTAGTTATAATTATTGAGTTTGAAATGACAACAATTAGGTGCTGAGAGTGTTGGGCCTAATCATTATGGCCGGCGTGTTTGCATAGTAATTTTTTTATCGTTGCTTGAAATTTGCATTTCTCCACTGGCGAGATTAAAGCTACGAGCGACTGATTTAAATACAAATAGTTTAAATAGCTCGGTAAACATAGTTCCCGCGTGCGTGACGAGGAGATAGTTAGTGTGAATTTCCCTATTAAGTCGCCATTAAAATCACTTCCAACGTTCAAAAGACTGCAATCTAAACGTATTAACCGGCGTAAAAAGGAAAGCTCGCTTTAAATCCGCAATAAACATGAAAGTATAATTCTCTCGATCTTAATTACAAGC
The DNA here is from genome assembly GCA_900474305.1 of Cecidostiba fungosa. Classification (NCBI taxonomy): domain Eukaryota; kingdom Metazoa; phylum Arthropoda; class Insecta; order Hymenoptera; family Pteromalidae; genus Cecidostiba; species Cecidostiba fungosa. The sequence goes on along the minus strand of UCOJ01000095.1, from coordinate 51,132 downwards.
GAGGAACATATTTCATTGTTTATGCTTGCCGACGAAGAACGTTTAATAACGCAATAAACACATCAGCGCCCTGCATGTATATACGAAAAAAAAATATCAGCGTTGCGTATACATACCTGTTTGTTTTTTTTACCTCAAACGAATTATTGCTCGCACATATCGCGCCGTTAAAATGCGATATCCAAGAAGGCTTAATTAGGTTGTAAAATGAGTGACGATAATTCCGGTTATATCTCAAAGAGCGGGGGCCGCGATTATTATACGAGACTCTTTCGTCGAGTCCTTGAGCCCTCATCGGAAGTAGAACGTCGCTTCCAGATGTTCTCTCTCTCTAAAAAAAAGAAAGAAGCAACGCTTAACTCTTGACAGCTCGACGAAAATCTCGTTATATTACGAGCTATAGAAGTAAAGAAGCCATTCGGCCGTCGGTTGGGCGAACCGACGCTTCCTTTGCGCTCTGCACCTGAAATACCAAAGCGCGCTAGCTTCCATCGAAAAGATACTTTTTTTATTACGCGCTGACGTGAAATCGGCGGAAACGTCGCTCTCGACCACGAAGGTATTTTTTCAACTGCATAGCCTCGATTTTATACGCGCCTTCGATATATATGTTATAATTCAAGCAAGCGCCGACGGCTTTTAAATATGACTCGATTCTCTCGTGACGATTCATCGCGCGATGCGTCTCTTTCTTCTTGTTTTTCGAATTAATTCCAAAGTTTCTCCCGCAAGAGAGAGAAAGAGACAGAGCGAGTACTCACGCTATAGAGATGTCGGAGAGCCTCTCGATTCTCTTAAAAGCGATCTGCCGCCGGATGGTAAATAACGCCGCGGCGCAAAAGAGAAAGAGAAAAATGCCCTAAGGATAGTGCGAACGTTATTTTCGTCGCGACTGATTCATTTTTTTTGCGCTCCGGGCTGTGCCATGATTAATCTCGCCTTGACAAAGAAATTTAAAGATACTCTGATTGTAAGTTGTGTAAAGCTCTCGATATTTTACGATGATGGGATTTATCGCATATGTGAAGTAGCAATAATGCGCGGAGTAAAACAATTATTTATACTGCAGCGCGCTGAGAGTTGTGCAATTAATTGAGTTATATTTTTGAGAGCACATACCTGTACCTTGGATCCAGCCGACGAAGGATGAAATATTCCGAGTGTTTAGAACGAGTTTTAAACACCGAAATAAAATTCCCCAAAACGCAAATGAATAATTCCCAATGAAATACCTGCACCGAAAATATTTTGTTCCTCAGCACGTATTCGGTTTCTGCAAAAATCTAAATGCATTTTCAATCGACGTTATTAACGTAACGATCTCAATTCTCAGCAAACAAACCATAACTCGCCAAAATCGATGAAAAAAAGAACCAGCTATAATAAATATCCCTTAATTTAACGCGACGTAATTGGCTAAACACAGAGTATCTGGCACCGTTCGAATAATACAAATATCAGTATAGCAGCGAGAACGTGTATACACACAGTATGAAATTTCATCGCACAGTAGCGTCACGTATAGACGCGTTGGATGGAAAAGTAAACGATCGCTGTGGGCGCGCGGAAATTATTCAATGAGTTTAGAGAAACGGCGCGATGTAATGCGCCGGTAGTCGCTTTCGGCTGAGCTTTAACGAGCTCTCTCGATCTATCGGCGAGTATACACCGTTCAGTTATCGGCTTGTGTGTAACGAGAGTGTAATGATCGATTCCGATTATGGTGAAACGGCCGTTTCATTATACTGCCGGTCGCCGTTTTCTCGCCGAAAGCTACGACGCGCCGGCGGAGAAGTAAAGAAGGAGAACGAACGCCGAGCGACGGTAGGTAGTCTCTCTCTCTCTCTCTCTTACTGTCTGCCTGCCTGCCGTCGGGAGAAGTTTATGCGCGCGGCGAACGAGCCTCTCGGTGTATCGATTTCCATTTTGTCAATTAAGGTTTAGGGCTTCTTGTTAACTTTTTGCCGCGTTCCACGATCCGCCGACGGTAACGGGGATTTTTAATTAATTTGAAAAAATCGGGCTTTTTTGCTGCTTCGCGATCTCCGTGAGATTTTTCGTACTCTATACTGCGTCCAGGTCTTTTAATAATTCATCGAAGGATATTTAAAATTAAGATTCTTCCCTGCGTTTTCTCGGGATTCATTAAAGAGGAATTACACATAAATCTTGATTTGGGGGACTGCGTGCAAATTTGCGTAAAAATCATCGAACATGCGCTTTTTAAAATGAATTGTGTTTCAACTCTCGTATTAACGATTCTTGTATGGAAGCTTCCAGTTTTTTATGGAGCGAAATTGCCGCGATGTAAAGTCAGATAAATTGTGATGATAGAGGAAATTAAGATCCTATCGAATGCCTTAATTGCGGATGTTTTTTTATGCACATAACGTTGTGGGCTATCCTTTTCGTATACATACACGCGCAGTCCCCGACTTGATTGAATTCAAGTACGTGCGTGAAATAATTATGCGGTGATGAATATGCCAATACGCGCATTTGATAGAGCCGCTTACGTTGGCAATTTAATATTAATTTAAATTTTTTACCCGTTTATTTTATCAACAACAAACAGCGATTAATAAAAACTAATACAGCACGTTTTATATGCAATGAATTAAAAAAAGATTGGAGTAAAAATCGTGGGCCTTTAATTTGCAATTTTGCACAGCAAAATATTATATATGGTACACCTGACAACGTATAACAATTTCAGCGGATTGCACGCCGTGAAGAAAAAAAATATTACCAGTCATAAAATCAGTATAAAAAGTATAATCCTAAAATACACACGGCAATAACTAAAGCAGGATTGATTTTATAGAGCGTTTAATTGCGTTAAAGGCATTCCGCAGTGCGGAACTCTATATATCCATTTTCAAAAATTACGGCGGCATTTAAACAAACGACATACATAACAGTCGTCATAAGACATTCGCGCGAATCGCCCAGTGGTCCCAAGAGAAGAGCACGGGCAAAGGAACCAATCTTTCTCTCTCTCACGAAAGCGTAATAAAAGCTTTTTAACTGCGCGCGGGTCAGTTATTTATATATTTCGCGGCTTTTTGTTGCCGTTTGCGTTATTAACGAGTCAATTTCACGGTCGGACGACGGCGGCGGAGGCAAAAGCCGGAGCCCTTGCTCGCGCGTTATGCGATGAGAGGGTTCGTAATTGATTTGTATAGTCCCGATGTATCAATTAACGTCGCCCGGGCACACACGCACACACACACGCGCACAATGTGCCGGCGACTCGTCGACTAAATCAGTCGACACGCTATAAAAGTCGCGCACGGGGGCATAAGATTTGCGGCTAGAGGCCGGCGTTTTCACGGGCTCTTTCTCACTCTATCTATCTCGCCGCCGGTATCGGCCTGTCTCGCTCCCGCATTATATAGGTACGTATACACCGGCGCATAAATGCACGCACGTATTCAGCGAGGCTATTACAATACGTTAGCGAGAGGTATAGCAGTAGTATGCCCCGCGCCATCTAGCGGCCGACGATGCATTTAGCGGGGCTTAGTTATGGCTGCTCACCCCCACTCCAGTCGCGCTGGGCGTGGCTTGTTCCTGAAGCTGATGGCCTGCAGGGCGGGTACTAAATACGCGTTTCAGCAGCGTATATAGCAGCGCGCTCTCGCGAGCTCGTTTTGCGCAAATGACAAATATTTACCCTCATTATCGCGCGCGTTTCTCGCGATCGGCTTTCTTTCGCGTCGGCCGCGCTTTTTGCCGGCCCGCGCGAAAAAAGAGAGAGAGAGAGAGCTTGTTTATTATGTACATACACTGTCTGCATAGCCGGATCCCACGAGCGCACTCTGTAGACTTCAAACGTTGACCGCCGTTTCCTCGTAGCTCGTGTAACACTACGCGCTCGCTTGGGCACTACTTTAATTGGCTTTGGCTCGCTGCCAACAGATGGCGACAATGCCCGACGACGTCCGGTCCACTGACCGCAGTCGGTATATATACCTATATACACAACAAAGCCTTCCTACCTTACCGGCTGCTCATCGGTAAATCGTCCACTTTGCGCGCGTGTATCGCCCGGCGGCACACTTTACTACCCACCAAGCTTGACGTATGGCCTCGTGAGCAAGTAGTTCGATGATCGTCCGTAATGCGCTTTATGGTTTGTTTTTATCGACTCTGTGGTGCTTCTGGGCTATGCGAGCTCTCCTTCTTCCCCTACTGCGACTCCCCACCACCTTTTGGCATAGACCACGTTTTTTCCTTCTCTCCTCCCTTTTGGCGTTCTCTCTACTTCGAAGCCAGGACGCAGCCCAGTTCGCATGCGTATCTGTCGTCTTCTATTTCTCTATGCTGACTCGAGCGAATTAACTCGTATTTTCGATTTTCCTACATAATGCATCCGGATCTTTTTTAGCTGTATATATGCATACAACGCACGCGTGCGGCGCTCGATAATAATTCAATGAACCTTAAACTGCTATATTGCTGACTCGTTTACGGAGGTAGGAGAGGGAGGAGCGGGTGGAGCTTTTGCAAAAATATATATGCGCGGGGAAAGGGCGATTATTCACTCGCGCTCGGGAGCCCAATGAAAGCTCGGGCTGCGCTCGCGGATTTATATGCTCGCGCCTGTGCTGCAGCGGATCTTGCGTAGGTGTGCAGAGCTGCTGCTGCTGCTGCTGCACAGCGCCGGCGGCAATTGAATTATGCCTAAACGAAATTGGGATACGCGAGAGACACCGATTGCTTCCGAGTTATTTATCGCTCATAGACAGTCATTCGCTAATGGTGCACACTGCACTCGTTTTCTCTCGGCGCTTCTCCCTCTCTCTGTTATCATAGAGAGATCCTTTTTGCTTGGTAAATTATGTACTCGAGCTTTTTTTAATCCTTTTACGCTCGTAAATTATTATCATCTCGAAAAAAATAACAGCAAGCTTCTTCCAAACTATAGAGAAAACACACGTCTATAATCGATCAAAGCAAAGTACACACGCGTTGGCGTCGGAGATACGAGCCTCAGCAAGTGGCCATTAAAGTAGGCGCGAAACCTCGCATTACGGAGCTTCTCTCGTCATCTCGTCAATCGAGGAGCCGTGTATATATACATACCTATAGCTCTGCGCGCACACTCGGTCGGTGCGGCACGCGGATCTTTATCGGTTGTAAAGGAAGACATTTACGATCCATAAAGACGTTGCTGCTGTGGCGAAGCCGGTGCTGTTGCGGCTCTGCTCACTCCTACGACCATTACCCCTTCCCGGGGCCCGGCGCGCGGGCGACTTTCAAGGGCGACTACTGGCACGCGTCCGCCCGGCCAACTGCACAAAGCAAGAGAGAGAGAGGCGCTCTTGAGATTTACAGGTTACGCTCTCTCTCGGTAACACCTCGTAAACTTGGCTTAACGACTTTAACCGGGCCTAACTGCTTCCTTCCTGCAATCAAACCCTGACCTGCTCCCTGCTTGTGCGTTCTCTTATTCCCTCTTTCTCTGCTTCTTCTGTTCTCGGGATGTGTCTCTTCTGTTTTCGGGACTGCATCAGGAGATCTGACGATGATTATTGTCCGCGTATGGCGAAAGTCTATGTGCCGATCCGTGAGACTTTCTCGAGAGGATGAGGAATAATATATATACCTCGCGGTTGACGCTAATAATTTAGATTTTTTGGCTACGAGCATGTGTGCAGACGAGGAAACGCGAAAGTCGTTAAAATTCAGCCGAAAATGACATCACCGCGAGGACTGATGCTCTACGGGGAAATTTATGTCTAGTCGGTAAATTTTTTCTCACTGACTGACTTGATAAATTAATTCCCCCGGCGCGTTGCAGTATTTTCGCGCAAATTTGACGAGTTGCTTTGGCTTTATTTGAGTAACTTCTTAACTTTAAATTATTGCCTCTCACCGAAATTTATTCCCATATAAATTCTCCCGCAAAAGAGAAATGCCCGGGTCGCACGCTGACGTATCTAACATTATATAGTTATATCATCGGCCTTGGCTGTGAAGATTCCGTGACGCCATTATATTTTTCTTCCAAGTCGAAAAAGTCGTCGTTTATGCTGATGACGACATATTCCAATCAGTTTTATAATGCTCCGATTAATCAGTAGTACAACAGTATACTGTACGCGTAATTAGCGATACACGACGCGGTCTATTACCACTGATTATCCCCCTCTCCGCGCACATATGATTAATAAGCATTCCGGCAGTGAAATATCAATTCAAGCTCTAATACTCTCTCTCTCTCTCTGTCGATAACGAATCCAAAACATAGAGAGCGACATTCCCCAAAAAACGACCTTGCCGAGATAACCGCGACAATCTCCTCGTGCGCAATTCGCGAACGCGCGCAAAAGATACATCGACCGCTTTATGATTTGTTTTGATTACACTTCATTACCATTTCACGCCTTTCGCTGTGTGCGAGAGTGAGAGAAAGAGAGAGAGGTGCCGCGCGTATAACGACTGACAGTAAATCCGGCCGTTGATTTTATCGTGACGTTTATGAGCGTCATTATCGGGTGTGATACAGCACGAAGCTCGCGCGCGCGCTGTAAAGCCTACGCCTTTGCGAAACGGGGGCGGGGTAGAGAGAGAAAGAGCGAGAGAGAGAGGACGGGCGGCAGCAACGGCATGCCTCTGCACAGCCGGTGTGCGTTATAAGCTGGGTGTGTTGCGGACCAGCCGAAAGACAGAGAGAGCGAGAGAGAGAGAGAGAGAGGGGAGCTTCCGAGTTGAGCGATCGACCGATAGGTTGCGCTCTTATGAATTGTCTCGTTAAATCATTCGTAGCTCGTGTTTGTTTGTTTGTAATTTTGCTTAATTTTGTTTGTTATAACTGGAACTTGCTTACTGGTTTGTTGAAATAATGTTTTTACAGAAAATTTAAAGACGAAAATTTTTTCTCTTTTTTTTGTAATTGTTTAAAAATAACTGAGATTGAATGTTTAATAATGAAATGCAAACTATATTTAGCTGTTGAATATAACGTAAATTATAGATTTGGCGTATACACTTATATAGAAAAAGTGAAACTACCTAAACATCCCAAACGCGACTGTAAAAATATTCAATTTCGACAAACTAATCCGGAGAGCCAAAACTGCCGAAAAATACATCGAAATCGTGTTTACGAATCCCCCCGGCAACGGAAACGTCCAAAGCCATTTGACTTCCGTGTATATTTCGCCTTTCTCTCTATCTCCCTTCGTGTGCACGCTCGCGCAAAATCGTCCCGGCACGGGCAACGCGAACCATCCCGGCGAAATTCCTGAAATCTGGTTTTCGCACGATGATATTAGCATTTAAAAGCGACTCGCGCTTATACACACGCACACACACATATACAGAGGAGAACAGAGAGCGAGAGGTCCCGTCTAGCGGCGCCATTGGTCTGCATTTACACAACAATGAGGGGCCGCGCACTCTAAAAACTCCCAGAATCCCCGGAGAGAGAGCTGCAGCAGCAGCAGCAGCGGTGCAGCCCGGCTAGAGTCGAAAAAAAGGAAGAAGAAAAAAGAAAAAAAAAGGTCGAGAAGCGACGTAGGATAAAACGCGTAGGAGGGAGTGAAAAAAAACGAAAGAGAGAGAAAGAGAGGACAAAAACAAGAGCGAAAAGAGAGACGGATATATTTCGCGTATAATATAGTGTGTGTATGGTCGTCGTCGTAGTAGTTGTTGCAGTCGTCTTCTGCGTGTCTTTCTCTCTCTCCCATGTAGTTATAGCTTCGTAGCGTACAGGAACGAAAAAAAAAGACTCGACGGGGACAGCCAGAGAGTTTGGGTTCTCGGGTCGCTCCACTCGGTCTATCCTCAGCCTCTTTTTTTGTCCCTTTTTCGGGCTCTCTCTCTCTCTCTCTCCTCGGCTAGACTCTCGAGCTCTAGCATACGCTCGCGTGGATATTTCTAACATTACGCGTCCCGACTCCGCTCCTTTCCTCTGCTACAGCTCGCTGTATAGGCAGCAGCATCTCCCGGCGACCCCATCCCACGGAGCTGCGCAGGCATAAAAGAGAGAAAGAACGAACAGCAGCAGCAGCAGCTGAGAGAGAACGATGGCGACGCTACTGCGACGTTGCCAAATTATCTTTCTCGCTCTTCTAACCACTTAATATATTCCTTGTGAGAGAAGGCGATATTTCGATTGACTGCGTTTGATCCGATCGCAATGTCTCTTCTCTCTTCCTCTTCTTCTGCGTATAGAGCTCGGCCTCATTCTCTTGGCGGCGCAGCGGCAGCGATTCATTATGGAGGCATGCCTTGCTTTATTGTGTGCGTTCTGAAATTTTTCTTTGAAATCTAATGAAGGATTCTTTGAACGCTGCCAATCACGTGGCGGCTTTGAATTTCAGATCAATTTATATTGGGCGGCTTTGCTTCAATTGATCATTTTTATTCAAATGGCGATCGGCTCGCTCTTATTTGCGAGTATCTTTATAATTGGACGATTTGAATTCTTTTTTCTTAAATTTTTTGCGTCTTTCGCGTTATAGCTTCTAAAAACTCATACTTAAACTTCTTCAATTAGATTTACAGTAACGCGGCTATCTAGTTTCAGAACCCACCGTTAACAACAATCAAAACGCACAACAAAGATCAAAGAACGATTATTCACTTTTTACCAAAATACCGCAGCAGAACAACGCGTGAATCACGAGCCAATTAAAACGTATCCGCTTTAGAACGTAGCAAAGACGACTATAGCACATAAATACGAAAGTACGAGCTCGCTGCAGGGGCAAGGTCCGAGAGCATAGGGACATTTCGCATTTTCGCGGTCGTTTATTCTGCCCGCGCGCGAGCGAGAGAGAGAGAAGCGCGACGTCGGACCACCCGTAGGACCATTCTGCTTAGAGTTAAGTGACGCGAGTTTAATGTTTCTCTAGCGACACTATGCGCGAGGCGCTGCACTCAATAAATATCACTCGTTCAATTTATTGCCCGGCTACTAAGTTACTCGCGACACGCAATTAACACGCGCTCAATCTCCTCTCTGCTTTCTCTCTCTCTCTCTCCAGACTGGCTTTTTGCTCTTTCGGTACTATACGCGCGCGGAAGACCGATCCAGCATGAGAGTGTGTGTTATAAGCGTCGAACGGCATTAAATCGTTTTTCCCGAGCTGATGGATATCTGACGCCGGGTTGTCCGGCTATATACTGCCAACACGGCTGACAGTGGGACGCTGCGCAGCAGCCTCTTTTTACTATGTATCAAAGGCTCAACTTTAAATCGAAAGCTGAAAATCTTGGACAAATATCGTGAATTTATTGCTCCTGAATATATACTCCGTTTAATTTATACTAGCATGCGAGCAAAAACAGGCAAACTCGGGGGGAAACTATACGGAGACGACGAGGGGGTATATAAGCAACGGAACGGAGCGTCTAAGGTAGAGCAGTGCCGGGAGGGTGCGAGAGCTAATTGTGATACACTCCGCGGGGAGTTGGCCCGGGCGTACGTACACATCCTCGCAGTGTTCGTATACGTGTATACCTTCTCCTTCGCACGAGACAACTCGAGAAGAAGAGGAGCGACTCTGCGAACGCGTGTGTAGTTAGTTATACGAGAAAGAGAGAGAGGAGGACCAGGCGTGCGCACCGGTGTTTTTCATTTTCTTTATATCACCCTTGACGCTCGTAAAACCATTACCCATGACCGAGAGAGAGAGAGAGGTTCAGTCTCGCGAGTCTGGGAAAAGAATAAGGAGAGCTTTGATGCGAGATGCTGCGGAGGAGGAGAGGAACTTGTATATCCGTTTCTTTCGTGTGCGCTGCTGCTGCACGAGAAACCCAATTTCATCTTGCGCCGGTTTGATGTGTGTCTCGAGTGTGTGCTACTGGAGAAACTGATTCCTACCACTCTGTTTTTACAAAAGTTCAGAAAAATAAAGCCTCTTGAGAGTTGAATTAAAATTACTCTGCTATAATACAGCGTTGCACGAGAAAGAAGCGTCGAGATTTATCTCGCTTCCTTCAAAATCTACATACAGCCAACTAAATCAGCTCCGAGTCTATCTATATATAACATACGGCGTGACACCGAGAATAACAGCCGGCGCGCGACAGACAATCCGGCAAGATGAGAGCGCCGCCATATCGTTTATATTTTCGTCTGTCGTCTCTCTACTCCTCTGTCATTTGCATATTAATTGCTTCCCTCGATCTCGCACACATGTGCGCGTCCTCGTGTCGTGTCCCAAAATGAAGTCTCGTTCGCTCGCGCGGAAGTCGTCGAACTCGAGGGGGTGCCATCGCTTCGTTTTCCTGCAACGAAGCCCCACGGGAGAAATAAACTTATCTCTTGCGATCGGCGATTCCTTGCCGATTCTCGTCTCGACGCTATGTGTACACATATACGACCAATCCGAGGCGAGAACTGCCACTGTTTTCACCGGCTACAGTAATTTATTTTCCTGACGAATTGCCTCAACTGTATACTTCTCTCACCCTCGCGTCTTCCGTGTATTACTTTTTCTCTCTCTTGCTGCAGTAGTCGCGCGCGTTTCCGAGCTAAAAAGAAAATGTCACGTTTCATTAAAAGCTTTCGAGCGCGCATGCGCGCGAGCCTGGCACCTATAATTTATTAACGTCGGGGAAAAAATCTTCCCAAAGTAGAACGAAGCCAGTTCTCTCTCGCGAAAACAGCGCGAGGGAGAGAGGGATGGCGTAGCGGTATAGTATAGTGGTGGTGGGGGGTAGAGAGACAGGAGCGAGGGAACGATCCGTCTCCCTTGGAGATTTATCGAGTAAACAGACGTGCTCAAGTCCATTCTCGAAAATATATTTGCCTAGAGATTTCTGAAAAATATAGTAGACTTTTTTACCCGCTGTGCGTTAAATATTAGGTTTATTGAATTTTTTTTCAGCCTCCGGCTTTTCTTTCGTTAATGCACGTCATAACAGTCATTACAACAATATACACTAGGTTAATCCCTCATATATGCGATATTTATATACTACACGCCGCGACGAAACATTTAAAAATAGCGCGCGCAATTAAAAGTACGCGCTAATTCATCCCACTTTGTTACGTCGAGAGCGAGTTCTTTTCAAAGGCCAAAACATTTTCAGCGACTATACGCCGCAGCTACAAATCACACGCGTTTAAAAGTCTTCATTGCCCTCCTCTCTCCCGCACTGGTTCTCAACATTAAATACGAATATTCCCATGTAAATCCACTCTAAAACGATCCCCGCACACCATCAGCAAACAAGAGCGCTTATAGTACGCGCGAGATTTCAACGCTCAAGTTTACACTCGTAAAAAGCTCGTGTGGCGCTATCGTAAAAAACGTGAAAAAAAAATAACGAGTCCGCGAGGAGGAGCTACAGCAGCAGCAGCGCAAAAACATTGATGAAAATAAACGCCTGAAGACTCTAGTGCCGCGCGAGGAATAAAAAGTCGGATAATTAATTAAGCCTTGGGGGTTATTCGTCTCCTCGTCCATTATTTTCCTTTTTGTATCAAACGCCGGGCGTTATTCTCGAGCTGCAGCGACGCGGCCTCCCGAGAATTTTCCACGAAGAATATTCTCGGATTTTCCGGGCGGTCGTCGCCGTCGTCGTCGTCGCGCTCGAGATTCTCCATGGGGCTAGAGAAGCACCAGAAGAAGAAGAAGAAGAAGAAGAAGGTGGAGGCAAGGCGCCCGATCCGTAGATAAGTCACAGCGGACTGACTCGGTCTAGCGCGCGCGAGTCGGCTATTCGTCTTTTTGTCTTGGGCGTCCTCTCTTATTGCTTCTTCCGCCGTGTGCGTGTGTATAGAGCGCGCGCGCAGCATCTCTCTCTATCTCGTTTCTTAACGCTGGTGCAGCGCTCGCCCTATCTCCTCTCTCCTTTTTCCCTTTATCTTGGCTTTGAGCGAAAGAGAGAGAGATGGAGAGTGGCCAGGCCGATGCATCATCCGCCACGTTCTTCCCGCGGCAACGACTCTCGGGGATCTCTCTCTCTCTCTCCTGTTTTTCGATGCTTTTTCCCGCCTCCCTTCTCTCTTCGCTGCATGTGTCTGACTCGCTCTCTACGCGATAGAAATAACCAAAAGGAAAATAAATTTATTCTATATTTAATGGAGGAGCGAAATTAATGCTCACTGATATTAATGAGCGCGCACGCGCCGATTTATACTGAGTTATCGCCCTCGACGCTGGAGTTAATGATAATGATAATAAGAACAATAGGTGCTGTGATGAATTTCGGCGAATCCGGTGCTGAAATAACGCCGTGATATCGCGTAATATTTATCAATTCGAAATTTACTATTACAGACTCGCGGGCAAACGTGTTAATCGATGCTGCAGACACTCTTAGAAAAAATTCTCAGCAACGTGTCATACATACAACTCGAGACGCGTCGAAAAACGAAAATTTCTCAGTCGAATCGCGAAGCTCGCGTATACACGTTTCCACTCCTACACACACATACTCTCCTTTCATGTCACGGCAAAACCTCTCTCGTCTCGACGGGGAGCCCGCACACAAGTTCCGATCGCGCGCGGCGCAGTAGGTGAAAACGTATAGCGTATAATATAGCTCGCGAGGAATACATACACGCTCACGTGTATCTCGGCTCGTACATCACTCTGCGCGATATCGCGCGGGGCGCTGAAAGATACATATACGCAGCTTGTATATGAATGCCTGGATTTTTCCAAAGATGCGCGCACGAGAGCGTGTAACGAGACAATCAGCGCGCGAGCTGTGCACTGTATACTGGATTATTTTTCCCTTTCGCTTGGGAATGCGTGCAGTGTGTATATGAAAAAGGAGAAGCAGCTCTCGGATGAAATGACGGTGTGTTGCCGGGCCTTCTTTATTCTCCTCCGATTATTCTTTTTCCCGAGCGACGCTTGAACGAAATATGGATCGCGATAAGCCCAACGCTCTTGGACCGTGTACGCTGGATATCTCCTCGATAAGAAAGTCTATCTCGACGGCCTGAACTCGTGGGAGTAGACGCGTACATAATTTTCGTGCGCCGCGTGTCCGAAATCGTTTGATGATCTCACAGAAAATCTCTTGTAATCAAATACACGCGTTAGATTGCATTTTTTTTCGTATATAATATAGCTGAGCGATGCATCACAATCACGGAAGAGCTGACTACGCGACGATAAAAAAAAAGGAGTTTCGGAGGCTCAATTCAGAAAAGTGTGTCTCATTCACGCGCGCCAGTCGATCGATTTATCTCTCTGCACGCACGCCGGATTCATCTCCATGCTGCGCGCCAATGCGTCTCTCTCTCTACACACACACACATAGACTCCCGGTTCTTTTTTCTCCCTCTCTTTTTCGAGCTGCATCGTTCGGGAAAAAGGTGGCATTCCGGTAATTCGGTCATGGGACTGCGATGCAGCAGGAGCAGCGAGGGGGGAGCAAGCGAGAGAGAGAAATGGTAGGAGGGTACATATCCAGTGCACGCAGTGCGAGAGAGAGAGAGGGGCGTTCCGACGCGGGGGCACCCCGCATGGGGTAGCTCGCGCTCGGCCGCGACACCAGAGCCATCTATATCCCTGGAGATTTATGGGCTGCGCTCTCTGCAACGGCGGCGGCGGCGGCGCACATACATACATACATACATGGGCTCGCGCGTCGCTGCTGCTGCCCCCTGTCGCGACGCGCTGCAGCACACACACAGCCCCGCGGGGGTTAGCTCGCGCGCAATTCGCGCGTTATACGGGCCGACGAATAAAAAGTAAAACACATACACACACCGGACGAGATAGAATGGAAATAAAAGAGAGAGGGCCGCTCTCGAGATGTTCGATCTCAATCGGTGCGGTGTGTGCTGGTGGAGCCTCGCGTTTCTTGAGGTCTCGCGAGGGATTTTCTCTCTCGCTCTTTCTCGGGTGTGTTGTTGTACTTCTCGTCGGGAGAGGATATATATGAAACATATATTTCGAATATTTCGAGATGAACGTGAGAATTGGATGTGCGTCGAATGATGAATTATTGGCCGCGCGTTTTTGTTTTATAGCGCGGATCCGCGCTATTATTTATGTGTTTTAGGTGTACAGTCGAACACACGTGGAAGGGCTTTTTGATGGCTTAATTTACGAGCGGATGGAGCTTGTTTCGCTCCTCTCTCTCTCTCTCTTTTTTTTTTTGTTAATTTTAATGCGCAGAAATGTCTTTATTAAAATGATGTAGTGCTTCTTTGAAATTTCGATGGCGCGCGCCTCTCCTTTCCGCGTATTACACTACTACTACCTTTTTACCTTAATTCGAATTAATATTTCATTCGCGTAATTACGCGAAGCGCTCATACGTATTCATTAGTTTTTCCAAATTTCGTTTTAAACGCTCGTCGGTGACTAAATCCGAGTCCGAAAAGTTCCACGACCTCTACTCCTCCGCACCATAAAACCTTTTGCCTCTCGACGACCCGGCCGCTATAAGACGATAAAACCGAGCGTATACAACATAACGGCACTCAAAAATCAACCTCTCGATAATAAAAGACTTTCTCTCTCTGGGACGTACAAGAGAAAAGATCGAAATTTCGCTCTGCCATATGATCGTCGCGCGGCGGGTATATCGCTTATGGAGCCGAGGTTTTTGCAGAGGATGAGAACGGCCCCCTCGACGCGGCCGTCCATTCGCACTCGGCGGCGGCGGCAGCAGCAGCAGTAATGTCCGGGCTCGCTCGTCGGGGTGTAGTTACCGCTCTTCCTCTATCTCTCTCGTACTCTGGTATATAGGTATACCTATGCGGCCCGTTATGTGCTCTCGCTCGCGTGCAGAGTGTCCCATCCCCCGGCCGGAGGTGGTAGTAGTCGGGCCGCTTTACGAGCAACCTGTGGTAACGAGAGCGATAGATAATAACCGTTGCTCCCTCTCCTCTTCTCTGTCTCGCACTTTGCCGAGCGCTGCATTATTGTACCTAGCTCGTCCCTACTCCCCCGCTCTATGCACCGGCCTCGTCAAAACTTCCGTTACTGTTTTTCCGCCTGCCTCAACTTTTCTCTCTCTCTCTCTCTCTTTTGGCTGCAGGGTCCTCTCTTTTTCTTCTATTTTGGCCGTTTCGCTAGTACAGTTTTGCATGCAGCCGCGCGTGCACTGTCTTTCGGGTGTAGGTGTATATACAGACAGACCGAGAGCTCGTCTAGCTGAAACGCGCGTATCGTCCAATTCGCGAGTTATCTCACTCGAGCGTGTCAGGAAAGTTTCTACATACAACTCGTTTTGTTTGCACCGGGAGTTTTTGTGCAGTGTGTGTGTGTGTGTGATGTGTTCGATCGGGATCGTTTGTCTTTGTTCGATTTAATCGTTACCTTATATGTTTATATCAAAATTTTATTTCCTGTCTTTGAACTCTGCATCAGAGAGGTCGAAAAATATCTCGCTTCATTCCTATCGACAGAAACCCTAAATCGTCTCATAATCCCGCTAGCTTTCGTAAAAAGAAAAAAGAAAAAGAAAAGGAAAGAGTAACCAAAAATATATAGAGCCCACGGCCAAATGCAAAGAGAGCAGAGCGGGCGGCTCTCTCGCAACGAAATCCAGACTTATTGCTGCGGAATTGAAAGGAAGCGAATGCGTCGCTAGGCACTTTTCCGCGCAGATTCCTCAGAGCACACAGCCCTATCCACTCTCCGATCTTCAAACGTCATTAAAGCGACGCCGCTTTTTCTCTTCTCCTCGCAAGCTCGCCGCTAAATTTATAGCGCCGGCTTAAAAAGTCCCGGGCTCTTTTGAAAATCCTGATAAATGCGAGACGCGGAACGAAGCTATAGCTAGCCACTATGCTACACTCTGCGACTGCTGCTGCCGCGAAGCGGAGAAACGCCGAGGCTCGTTCTTCTTCTTTTCCGTCGCTCGCTCGCTCGCGTCTCTAGGCCGAAGAGCAAATAAAACCGCGAATATATATATATACATATATAAGTCTCTCGCGCTGCGCAAACAAACCGACGAGGGCGTGTATAGATAGGCCTCGTCTTCAATTGGCTGGATCTGCGCTTAACCGGGCGTTTGTTTGCACAGGCGTTTCCGCCTGTCTCGATGACGGCTATAAAGTTGCTTCTCTCGCGAAAATCGCGATAGCCCGGAGAGAGAAGCTTCCTTGGCTTCTGGCAGCTACTGTGTGCTCTATATAGAGACACTTTCTTCTTCGTCCTATACCCAGAGAAATATCCCACAGCGAACGAAGTTAGACGCGAAGCTCTCTGAAGTTCGGCGGGCTTTTGATGCTTTTTTGCTCCCGGAATTATTCATTGCGCAAATAAGATTGTCTTCGGGATAGCCATTCGTTTTACTCAACTGCCGCGCGAAGCATTAGTGTGTCTTGAAGTCGCACATAAATTATCCGTGTTTTTCGAAACAAATTCTTCCGTTAATATTTCAGAATCACGTTTAGAGATAAGACTTAAAAGCGAGAAGACGTTACGTGCATAAATAGAAGCGCAAAAAAGCTTTGATATTATTGTATAATTCGCATGAATATACATATATAATATACGAGAGAAATTTATTCGATCATTCTGCGCCGCGTAAATTCCGAAAAGTTTACTCTCGCAAGTAGCCCGGCGCGGAAAGAATTTCATTAGATGAAAAGCCAGTAGTCTGTATAGTCGACGATGAACTCTCCACTCTCGCTGATGCTCGTCGCTCTCTTCTCTGTTCGAAAAAGGAGGAGCACATACATACAGAGAGAGACGAGCTCAGCTCGCTGGGATAGAAAAGAAGAAAAGAGAGCGTACAATGGACGAGCGATATAATGGCTGCGAGCGCGGCGTATATGAACTCCAACGCCTAACGTAGTCGCGTACAGTTGCATCTCTTCTTCGTGTAGAGCTTTTCGTCGCGTAGAAACGAGCGAAATAAGGCGAACGCGAGAGCGAGAAAGAGAAAAAGCCGAGTAAATAAAACGAGAGAGGGAAGAGTCTGGCGTAGCTATACATATAGTAGACGGGTTTGCCAAGAGTTGAAAATCTTGCCTTCTCCTTGCCATAAGAGCGAGAGATGCAGGACAAACAACTTTTTCGCGTTGCTCTCTCTCTCTCTCCCCGTGGATGAGTTATGGTGTTTCTACTTTCGGGAGGATATTTGGTCGCGGTCCGTTTGGCGCGCCACGCCACGTGAGAGACTCGCAGCGGGACGGAAAAGAAAAAGGAGCACACGCGAAAGCAAGCGACTTCATCCTCTCTCACTCTCTATCTCTTTCTCTCCGTCCGAAAATATCGCTCTATAGAAATCATAAAAGCACCATCGAAACTTTTCCTATTTAAATATACATATACGCGCGCGTGTCCCGGGCTTTTTACTTTTTTACGGGCCGAGAGAGAGAGAGCTCTCACTGAATTATCGACGGCCAGCCGTAAATAACAATCAGCCATACCGTTACGTGCGCACGAGCTATTCCAAACGTATGTGCGTCCGTCCGGCTATGCAAACTCGTTAATTTCGTCGAGGCTTTGGCTCGATTATTTTTTCATGTTCGACAGTAGGGAATGACGATAATTATATTTTATTCACGATCGGTATAATACTCATTGTCGATTTTTCTTTCCTTCAACTGTATATATCTATGATCTCTGCTTGTTGTTGATTATTATTATTATACCCCGAGGAATACCATTGGTGAATAAAAAAGCACGCGCAGTATAGCTCGAAAATAAAATCTCCCGATAAAAATCAGAAACAAACAAACTGCGTCTCAGCCGAAAGAAAGGACCGGCTAAATTGGCGCTCGGAACACTCTCTCCAATCCACCCCTTTCGATCCGAAGCGACTTTTTGCAAAAGCGAGACTGGCTGCTGCTGCTGCTGCACACGAACACGCGGCAGTGGCACAACGTGCGTGTACCATCGGACAGAACAGCACGTGCGTTCGTCGTCCTATTAGAGGGCGAGACCGACGGCAAAAGCTGAACACGCACACGCGCTGCTGCTGCTGCTGCTGCTGCCGTCGGAACGTACCCTATGGCTTGCTCACTATAATACTGGACCTTTTTCGCAAAGCTGTCACGGTCGACGTTCAATACTCTCGCCGGAATATTTCATCCCGGGCTTGCCGATAATATTCCGTCTTTCTCAGCCTCTGTGTGTGCTATACTGCGAGGGAGGAGAATCTCATTTTATTGCCGGGAGCGCTTTTTTTGCACCTCAATATGTCTCCGAAAATACAATTTTAGATTATTACGGAGACCTCGTGAATCTTTCAGAAAGCCGTGTATTTTTTTCACTCTTCTCTCGGTTAGGTTTTTTCCTTTTTATATAGGATGGGGTAGATTATTTTTTTGAGTAATGGTTTCCTTATATTGTTGTTTAATTTGTTTCCGCTTTGTGTTCCAGGTGAGTGGCAGTCAGCACCAGCCGTTTCTGTAATGCCAAAAAGGTATGGATGTGCGTAACTGTCGATAGTGCGCCTCGGCTTATCGGTTGTGCGGCGAACGGAATATGCTGCACCCGGTGAGTGACGAAGTATCCCGGACTCTCTCTCCCGTAGCTCGCATCCACTCGCCCTTGAACTAGATTTTTTTCAAACACATCATCACCACCATCACCAACCAACTACTCCAACACCACGTCGGAACATTAGAAAAAAAAAATCAAAACGACACCACGTGTACGAACTTTTTGTGTATACCACTTTGCTTTGTCTCGTTTAGCATTTTTTGTTGCGACCTTTGGCCATAATATTTATGACAGCTACGCCGTCGAAAGAAGCCTGTGAATTAGTTCGTTTTGTACGTTTTGTTTGTGTATAATAATCTGGCGTTTCTTTTTGTGCGAATTTACGGCAAAATTAATATTGGACGAGAGAAAGCGACAACGGTTTGTAGTTGAGACACGAGAGAATCTGGTGCGTCATGCGGCTATTTGTATACGACGGTGAAACACGCACTGCGTGAGAAAAGTATAGAGAATATAAAATGGAGAGAAAGAGAGGAGACTCTGTACCCGCGCGTCAACGAGAGAGGCATGCATTTTTTTACGCAAAGGCAGAAAAAATAGGATAAATCGAACCGGGGGTTGAGGAGGAGCTTGCGGTCCGCGAAGGCATAATATATATATATATATAATAATATATAATTTTACAAATGTGAAATAACAAAACAATGAAACCTAAAATACGTAAACTAGAGCTGCAAAAAGTGAATCTTAGATCTTAAGGTACGTTTAGGCTAGGCAAAAGTAATGAAAAAAGAAAAAGAAAAATGAAAATTGATTATCGATCCGCAAATGATATAATTGCTGCAATCGAGATGAAAGAAAGAGCAAGTAAAATTGCTTGATAATACACATACACACACATGATGATATTATAAATAGTCGTGCGAATCTTGGTGTACAAATTTTGTTCTCTTCTTTTTTTATTTTCCGTATACTCATTAAGTTTATTATTAATATTTTTTATTAATATTAATTAATATTATTATTACGATTAATTATTGTATTTGCTCTAGAAACGCAATAAAAGTGCAAGTGTGTGCTCGCGGTGCGTGCGTTCCTACGAGCGAGAACACGACGACTGCTGTTGATGTTATATTTTTGTTATTTTTATTATATTATTGCCTATATACGATCCCGAGCTGCGACACAACGCGCCTTCACCGCGAATAAGCTTGTGACACAAGAAAAATAACGATATAAGTAAGACTCTATAAAAAGTACTGTACAATTTCTCAACCGTCGAACCAGGTGAAGACGCGTTCTTCGATCGCGATCGTTGAAAAAAAAAAAATATATATATATATATACAGAGAGATGAATGAATGAGTAAATAAATAAATAAATAAATATATATATATTCGTGTTCGAAAATTTTGTTATTATTGTAAAGAGTATGACGATGTATTCGCTCAGTACCTGCAAAGAGGGTAACGAGTTCAAGCGCAGTTCGATTCGAAAATGCCTTCTTTGAGAAATAAAAAGAAAAAGAAATAAGAAACCTTAAATAATTGAACCAAGCGAAACGATCTCTTTCTCTCTATCTCTCGACGTGCACCGTACGCGGGTCAATTGAGATATACAGCTATAAGCAAACGATATAACTTCGCGCATATACGTACGTTTTCTTTTTTTCTAAAAGAGAATGGAAACAAACAAAACAAAGCAAGATAATATACAATATTCGATCGGATCTGTAAACTCGAAAGTATATAAAAGCGGGCGAGAGCTGCGAATAAGCACGATAGATACTTATGTACGTAAACTACGTAGTACCTAAAAAAGCAAGAAACAATTAGCAGCGGAAAGAAAGCAGAAGCCTAAAAAAACTGAACGGAGGCGCCCGCCGACTCTACACAGCCGAGTTAAAGTAATTTTATTCTAGTTAGAAAATGTATACGACTAGCGTTTAACTGAGAAGCAGAAAATAGCTCACGCTGATATTATGACGATGAAAAAAGTCGCGTTGCTGAAGCACGGCGCGAGCTCAGTATTTCTTAAGAGGAATATGTAATATTAAGAATTATTTATTTTGTGGATCTCCGTACGATGAAGAGTTGGAATAAAAGAAAAAAAAACGTATAAGAATAAAGAATGTCCGCGCGCTCCACTGTGTACTATACGATTAAATATAATAGGCGACGAGTAGTAGAGGGCGCGAGATGCTGATGTGTCGCGTTATGTAATATCGCGCGTGAGTGCACGCGTGCGCGCGCGCGCGCGCGTAGTGCTATATATATAAAATGATGTAGCCGTGTTTTTTCTCTTTTCACTTTCTTTATATGCATAAAAAATAAAAAGGGAAAACTTCATTCATTCTTCTCCTTCGCCTGCCCTTTTTTAATCAGTCTATTATAAATATGTGTGAGAACGTTTTTGATTCCGCTGCGTGGCAAAATTCTCTGTCTCCTTAATCCTTTGTAATATAGTAGAGAGTACCGTATACGTAAACGTATATTAAAAAAAAAGCATAAACGATTTTTTGTCGGCGACGAGTAAAAACTCGAGGAATCTCTGGACGTGTATTATTATTATTATTATTATTATGTGTATAATCCGAAGCTCTCTGTTTTTCTCGCTCCGATCGATGATGAGAAGAACGTCGTCGGGGTTGGAAAAAGTCGCCGGAACAAAAAATAAAAAAATTATCCTACGGAACGGCTGCCGTTCCGCGATTTTTGTCATTGTAAACATTATAACGATTATACGATTGCTATAAAATGAAAAAACGAATAAATGCGATTCGAGTGCGAATCATGAGAAAAAAAAACAAAAAACATATTGGCTTTTTTATTCTTTGCACTCGGCCCTGGCCGTGGCAGACGCACCTTTGTTATCCGCCATTATCCCTTATCCTTACCCGTTATATTCTTACGTTGTTTTTTTGAGTCATCATGCTTGCGCTTATTTTTCTTTATTACAGTTGTTATTAATGAAATATAGTTGAATTTTTTTAAACAATTGAAATTCTTTTTACAATTTTTTAAAAGCGCATATACTTTATTATTTACATACCAACCAAGAATGGCTTTTGTCGATTGCTTGCATTACATTTTATTCGAGCGCACGTCGCACACTACACGAGGTAAGAGTTCCCTGATGCCGACGGTATAACTATAGTATATTATACATATAGCACGCAGAGCAACGTCGAGTGCTACTTACAGTAGTAGTCGAATCTGAGGTGAGCTATTCTCTCTCTTCCTTTCCGACAGAGAGAAACAGCAACTCTTTCGCGTAGAAACTTCTGTTTCTCATCAAAAAGTTGGGCTAAAAGGGCTGGGGTGTGGCGCATTATTCCAAAACACGCCTTGCCACTTGAGGTACGGCCGTGTCGAGGAAGTTCTTGATCCCTTCCTGCTCTCGCTTTGCGTGTTTCATCCCACGCAGGAAAAACTGCGCGCCGAGAGAGAGCTGGCGTGGCGTTGTATAACGCGCAGGATTAACAACCCTCCTTGAAAACTGAGAAATGTATATACCGACGACTTTTCTCAGAGCGCTTGTATGCCTTGTAAATTTAAATCATATTTTTATTTACATTCTTACACGTATATATTCCGTTGCACGCGTACTTGTGACGAATTATTTCCTCCGGAGCTGCGTTTCTGTATAAAAATCTGTCTTCGAAAACAATGACCGAAACGATAATTTTTTACGAGCCGGCCGTAAAATCTGTTCGCGAGAAGAATGAGAGAGCTCTCGCGGAGATAAGAAGCGTTTGATGAACACCGCGGCTGATTGAATCTCCCGAGCCGTGTGCGGTCAGAAAAAAATTTGATCAACGCCGCGAGAGTAATAACCATCAATACAGTCTCTCTCACTCTCTGGTCGATTGAGTTGCCGTGCTTTTTATTTCTCTCCGAAATATCCGGCTGTGTTTTTATGGGGTGAGAAATCGGCCATTTCACGCGCGTTATCTCTCTCCCGGCGACGTTATCAATTTCTCCCTTGGCCTCGTCCGCGCGCACACACACACAGCCACACGCATTATACGAGGACAATACGTGCGACGCTCTCTTTACGACTCTTAAAATCACGACAAAATGTAGTCCGTGGTATAACGACTATACTGACCAGAGCAGCACGCCGCTTGATCCAGGGTCGAAAGCTCGCGAGCTCTTCGACGTAGCCCATAAGTCTCTGCTATCTCTCGCATTCTCGGATATTAATATGTTATTGCGGAAAGACGCCCTCATGAAAGTCGACAAGGACGGCAAAAATATGTCTCTTACTCCACCCGCGTACACACTTTCTGTCTCTTTCTCTCGGCTTCGTCGTTTTCCTATATACTGAAGGGGAATGGGGGAGAGGGGGGACGACCGAGGGGATGCTTGACTGGATTCAAGGGATGCATGGCCGCGCACATGTCCGTGTACAGTTGCTTCATCGTCTCTCTTTCTGCGGTAGCCTAGAGGGGGTGGACGGAGAGGGGGATAAGCTCGGCAGGAATTCAGCAGACGCCATTTGTATTAATGAAGCCGCACCGACAATGCTGCTGCTGCGCGCACGCTCGATGAATTATGTACCTGCGATCGAACTCTACGCGCCCGCGCTCGCGGGAAATCGAAATGGTAGGAGAGAGAGAGAGAGAGAGTCGTGGCCCGGGCCGAGCGGATTCTGTCGAAAAAGAAAAGTTGTATATTTTCCAGGATGGAAAACTTCGTTTTCCAAGTTGCTGCCGCGGGGGTGAATTGAGGGCGAGCTTCGGAGGGTGGGTTTGTGTGGTTGCTGCGTATATAGCTATACAAGTTTTTCGATAAATTTACGTTGTTCAGAAAACACTGTCGGAAAAAATAATATATTTTCTTCAATTTTATCATCGTTCTAAAAGACAAACGATTCCTTTGAAATCCAGCACTTGGCGGGATTTCGTATCCTCGAGTAATAAAGCAGCAGTAGCCGATGAAAATAACGAGTATCTCACCAGCAGCACACCCCAAAATAATAAAACTTCCACACACAGATCGATCGCACTTATATACCTATACGCTTTCACGTGTAGCTGCTGTGTGTATAGCCCAAGGCTCATATCCCATCCAGAAGCAAAATTATGACGAGTCCTGCGGGCTAGCCAACATCCGCAACGCGGATAAGAAGGGGGTGAAGCAGTAGCGGCTCAGACTATACGGCTTATATCTTATATATATACGAGAGCAGGGGGGCTTTGCAAGACGTAGCGAGCATTCGTCTCGTCGTGGCGCGGATAAAACGAGCGCTTTACTTTGGATTACAGGGGGCGCAATTTACAGCGGCAGACACTGAAGCACCTGTTCGTTCGTTCTTGAGGAGATGGAACGCGCGCCGCGAGAGAGTCTGTGTGAGAGAGAGAGAAGAGCCAGGGAGGGATGGATTTTGCCAAGGTTGTGGGAATGGCGTGCTTCGCAGACGTTGCGGTAATTGAATCCCGGTATAAGTGCCGTCGCTCGTTCTCTCTCATTCTCTACTGTGTATATAGGTGTGTAGTAGCTGCTATCTCTTCTCTTCTGCCGCGCTGAATACGTACGTGAGAGCCTGCTGATCTCGTAAATTCGGCCACGTCGTCTTCTTCTTCTTCTTCTTCTTCTTCTTACTCTCTTTTTAGTCGTCCTCCTGTCTCTCGCGCGCGCTCACGACTATGCTACTACTATACCTTTGAACTCTCTCCGTGTGTACATTATAAGGGATAAGACACACTGTATATACATAGGTTCGTGCTCGAGGGTAGCGTCTTTAATTAATTTTTTCAATTAACTTGCGCGCGTACCCTGTCCTCCTCCTTCCTCTTGGCTGTTCGCTCTTGTACTCGCGAATGCATCGTTGCAGAAAATTCCGTTCGTCGGTTGGCTTTTGGTTCTTTTTTTCGCTCTTGAGTTTGTGACGTGAATCTCGTAGTATATTGTAATACAAAAGTACAAAGCTTAATTCAATAATCTCTCCGTACAATATATTAATTCCTTACTAACGCACAAGCAATTAAATCGCAGTAGAATAATATATAGAGTGCATTTCTAATCTGGATTAATTGTTAACTGGAATTTAAATCATTAGCCCTTATCCGCGGCGTAGTTTATTATCGAAATAAGCGAAGAGGAAAGCTTAACATACGAGCCTTGGCTCAAATGCGGCTGCTGCAAATGTTCGTGCTCGCAGCTCCGCCTTCATATAATTACTTCTCTCCTCCACTTCTATATTCGTGCATAGGGCGCGCCGTGTGTATATATATAATATTTCGTCAGCAGCTTGTTTGCTTAAAAAATTACCCTTTCTCTCAGCAACGCCATATATTTTCTCGCACAAATCTAACAGTCTACTTTTCAAAAAGCAATCTCCGAATCAATTTTTCATCATCCAACTCGATCAGAGTACCCAAACACACACGTGCACATTTCGTCGTCGTATACACAGGAGGCCGGTTATTAGGCAGCCTTGGGTGGCGCTGCAGCGGCACATCCCTCATCTGCGCCGCAGCCTGTATTATGCAACAACGCGGAAACGAAGTTCGTATAGCAAACTCGCGCCCACACCCTCTTTCTCTCCTCTGCGCTCGCACTGCGGATAGGACGCCACCGTTGTGGATTTCGCTAGGTATTGTTGTGCGAGCTTCTCTCTCTCTCTCTCTCTCTAGTGCGCGTTCGAAATAAGTGTAGCTCGTGTTGTAGCCAGCCAGGCCGCACACGTAATTCCAAGAGCGCGCGGTTATTTCGCGCGCTGCGCATACTGAGAAATGAACTGGCCCGCTGGCTTCCCGTGGCAATGATGTACGAGGCGCTGCTCTATGCGCAAATACAATTTCTTTCCTCGCTCTCTGTCTCTTTCTGTAGGGATGAGACACTAGCTTTTTTATTTGATTGTACTGGCGTATAGTTTGTTTTGTTAAGAATTGAAAATTTTGGTACAGTATTAGTCGTAGGTTTTTCGACCGAGGACACCAAGATCCAGCTCACGGAGTTGCCTGACCTCCCCCCGAATAACCGCAGAGAGCAGCGGCGTTCATTCTCGCGCGCTTCTTTTATTCACCGAGAGAGAGACGCGAAAAGGGAGCTCCGGAAAGCCTCTAATTTTGTGCGGGTCTATAAAAACGTCGGAGGACTTGACACACGAGGTTCGCTCTCTTCCAAGTATTTCTCTCTTCTGCGGCGCTTCGCGAATCAAGACGCCGGAATATACTCCTCTTTTGCTGTATATACGAGCTGCCTCTGATGCTGTTATAATATTATATCTGAGAAAGTCAATGTTTTTCATGTAAATACCGCAGTTGCTGGAGATGTGCTTCAACGACACCTGCAGCGAGGACTTTGATCTCCTCTCTTGCGCGTTGTTAAAACGTCGACTCCGGAGGCTTATTAAAATATAATTCCACGGAATTTTCGCGGCGATGAGTCGGCTGTCTCGCACCTCTTTATTTCTGTCTTTTGCTTGTCGTACTACTCGCGGTACATAAAATTTACTCGCACTACTCGCGCACACGATTGTGTTGACCTTCGTCGAAAGAAAAGGAAAGAAGCATTCGCGACTTATAATTATAATATCTCGCCGGTGGAAAATTCCGCTCTCAGCGCTAAATCATCCGCAATTTCGTACATCTCTCTCTCGATTTAAATATACGCGCTATCGGCCTCGACGCGGGCGCGTATATATATAATTCAGAGCGCGCTGAATACCGAAATAGCCCGCGGAAATCGATGTCCCTCCGAGAATCAAAAGACCTCCTCTTTCGCATTATAATATCTGGCGTATGCACATACGCGCCAAAATTTCGCTCCCTCCCATCATGTAGTATATAGTACACGTCTCTCGTGTCCGGAAGAGAAAAAGCAAGCCTAAGGCTCTTTGGCAGCTGGACCTCGTCCTTGTCGGGCTAGTCGAGTCCTTGCTCTCTCTCGCGAGGGTCGAAAACGTGCTGTCGCGAGCATATACATATATATGTACGAAAGGAGGGTGTTTGAGCGTGGAATAATACAAGTGAGGGTAGACACACACACACAGGCATACAGTATATACGTGATAGCCACCCCCTTTGTACCATCCGCGAGTCGCCGCACAGCCGTCGCCCGCAGATAAATCTTTCCGCCCTCTAATTGGCCTTCCCACCGCCGTTTCCTCGTCTCTGCCCGCACCGCGACCTATTCCTTCGTCGTGTCTCTTTTCTTCGTGGGCACGGCTCCAGGAAAACGTAGCGCCCGCGCTATGTCCTTTTCTTCGTAGTGTAGATCGCAGTCCTGTGCACGTCAGGTCGAGCTTTCGCGATTGGCTCGTGCGAAAACGAATTATTGAAATTATTATAGAGATTATATATATTGGCCGAGCACTCGTTGCGTTTTACGACGAGGAATTAATTTTAGCCAGACCGTATATATGGGAATTTTGACTTTTTTTCACGCTAATTTCTGCAGACACACACGGCCTTGTAGAAAAATCAACAAAGAAACCGCGCGTGAAAAGCCGATTCTACTCCCCGTGACTAAGTACAACCCAAAACACACACGCTATAATATATCCCGAGCAATAAAAATCACAAAAGAATCTCGGCTAAACGTCCTTGCAGCCGTCTTATCTTCCAGGTATAGACTAAAATAACGTAACATCGGCCCACCTCGGGGTCTCCAGACACACTATAATACAACACTGTCTACCTGCCGGGCGACAATGAAGAGAAGTAGAGCAAACGTGATACGCCTGCTGAAAGTCTTTCTCGTCTCCTCCTCCTCTTTCTCCGAGACTTTCTTCCACCGCGAAAAATTTTCCACACAAAAAGCCGTCTACCCGCAAAAAACCTTGAGCCTGGAAATATATGCGAGGGCAAGTGGCTCGAAGACAATCGTTGAACGAGCAGCAGCCGACGATGACCTAACGGGATCGGCGGCGGCTGTTTGCGGAAACGTTGCACTGCCGATCTTCGTCACGCTGTGGCCGACACAACTTTTATCTCGCTTGCCAAAAAACCTAGCGGGACTTTATTGTCGAGAGGGTCTTCTTCTACAGCGCTCGCCTTGATTTTTCGTAAAGGTGTTCTGGAACCAATGCTGCGCCCGTGTCGTAAATCTATGAAAAGAGACTCTGCTCGAATTTTTTTCCTTTTTTCTACTGTTGTTCGGCCTTGGAGAGATGGTGGGGCTGTCGAAGGCTTCTTTTCTTCGCAGGAAAATTCTCAGTGTGTCTGTTACCGCATTCCGAGCATCTTTAAACTAAAAATTAAAAAAAAAGTTATTAGTTCAATCTCGCAAAAGACTAAATCCTCCCAAGTGTATAAACTGTGATGTGTACAGCAGGTCTGATCACGAAATCCAGCCCTTATTTACGACACCCCAAGAGCGCATATCATTGTCGAGGCTTCAAGGCTGATCACAGGTGCTCATTTCATTTTCGTTCCCTCGTCCATTCTCTCAACGACACAAAAGAGAGCAATAAACTTTTCATCCTCGCGCGCGCGCGCGCGCGCGCGTAACCAAATATTCTCTGTCTCATTTTCCATCTCTCGACTATTCATCTTCAGTGGCGCGCGCGCCACGTCGTAAATAAGTCGCAGGGAAACGCGATACTCCACGCAGTCGAGTCTCTTCTCCGCGCGAAGGGTGAAAAAGAAATGGAGTCTCGTCGCGGAGCGAAGAGAGTTCATCCGGCACATCATCCCCCGCGACGAACATAGTAGTAGACTAACAGGAAGGAGAGAGAGAGAGAGGCGCGAGGACGAAACAAAAGGCGCAATAATTGTAGGCGGCCCCTCGGGAGAGAGAGCGAAAGGGAGAGAACGAGAGTGAGTTAATAATGACTGGCGAAAGAAGCGCGCCAAGTTAATTTGTAATCGCTTCGCTCGACGCGCACTTTTTTGTCCCCGCGCGCGCGCTTGAGCGAGCCCTTCGCGTCGTGCCTCTTTTGGATGACAGGCTTTTTGTATTAGGTGTGTTTCAGGATATCCCTTATTACCAAGTAATTCGTTTCTTTTACTCGCAAGACTTCGAATAATATTAGTATATAGGTTCCGATCGTAGATTTGAAATAAGAATAGATAATTAACCGCTTCGACGTAATACGTTTCGAAGCATTCTAATCTTGGTCATTAAACTCGAGTCAACAACGATTACATTAGCCATACAAATACCTTAAGACGAGATCCCGTGACTGGGAATCCCGCAGCGTGGAAAGGGCGTAAACTCTCCACAGACCAAAGAGAGAGAGAGAGAACGAAGGAGTATAGAACGTCGAGAGGGGCAAGCCATATAGAGCGAAGAAAGGGTGTGGGCGGGGGGTCGAAAGTATAAGGCCGAGAGCAGTAGGGAAACCATGATGGTTATGCAGATCGGCCGCACCACTGCTGCTGCTGCTGCTGCTGAAAAGGGTAGTGCGGTCGCCTGACAGCGGCATAATAACTCGGCGCCGCGAGCTGCTCTCTCACACTGAAATAACGCCAAAGTAAAGCATAACCCTTCTTCCGTGGGCGCGCGCGCGCGCGAGCACAACTAGGATACGTCGGAAAATAGGAGGAGAAAAAATTTGCTTACAATGAAAATAGCATCTGAATTTCAAATATAACCTCCTGAATTAATTCGCTCTCCGAGTATATATAGCTATACGGGCAAAAAGTGAGCGCGACAAAAAAGAAAAGGCTGCGCAATCGACCCGCCAGCTCTATTGAGGGAGGATGCTGATGCAGTTTTTGAGGAAAGCTTTTAAACTCTGCACTTTATTTATTCTAGTTTTATATACACCACGGCAGTCGCGGTTAACGATTTTTACAACGTATTGTTGACTACGGCAATCGATTCCTCACTCGAGTCCGTCTCCCAGCGATACACAGCCTACATACACTATATATGTATACAGCACACTCACCATATCGCCGTCTGCCAGAGTTCTGTCTCGCAGAAAAAAAGCTGGCTGGGTCAGAGAGACCATTTCCCCGCTCGCGGCATCTTGCCAGGGTCTCGGCGAGGAAAAAGAGGAAAAAATTTTCCGCCGAATCTTCTTCCATAGCGTCGTCGTCGTCGTCGTCGTCGTAGACCGGAAGAGACGAGAGAGAGAGAGAGTCTGTAGAGCGATAGGCGCCGCTTCCTACGCTGTACAACGCGGCCGACGTGATGGATCGCGTATAGCGAAAGAAAAGGGAGAGAGAGAGAGAGAAAAACTGCTCGAGAGAGGGAAAAATCCGGCATGAAAAGAAGCTGACGAAGGGGGTGAGAATTGTACAGAGCTAGATAAAAGTATCAAATGGCTTTTTCTTCGCTCGCCTGCTGCTGCTGCTGCTGCTGCTGCTGCTCTTGTTGTTGTACGTGACGCTCTTTTTGTTGCCGGAGAGAACAGAAAAGAGGGGCAAGTCGAATGGCCGAAGCAACATTTGGAAGTTACAGTCGGAGTTTCTATTCGAGGAGAGACGAGCGCCATTGTGTGCTTGTTTTTATTCAGCGTCAACTTTCTTTTGTAAATAATAATAAAAACTGATGTAATCGTTTACAAAATCATAAGTAATCTTCTTTGATAAACAAAAACGTATAAATAACACGAAGAAACTTTAGCCAATAACACAACCCTGTGTATACATTAGCTCGCCAACGTCGCCCGTATTATATAGATATCCCATCTACTACAAGCCCCCGCAACTGCACTTTTCGGAAGCTACATAAGCTCCATCTCTCGTTCGCCAACATCGTCGTCGTCGTCGAATATAGAAGACGAGAAAATAAGGGGTTGCCGTCGGCGCCGCCTCCCCGTGATGCTTGGCTTGCAAAGCGACTTCCGTCTCTCTACTGCTCCGTACACTAGCCCTGTAGTTTTTTTCTTCACACCGAGAGAGAGAGAGAGCCATCCCGAACACGCGGCGCGCGCCTGACAAAAAAAGCTAGCGCCGATGTAGCGATTTTCTCGCTCGCTAAGCTCGAGACGGGGGCGTCCATAATATATATCTTCGGACTCCGCGACCTTATCTGGGCGCGAGTTCTCTATACTGCTGTTCACCGATAGACTCGGCTGATATAGCTATTCTTTACGTCACGTCGGATTATATTCGGCTATACGATACACGCACGCCTTAACTCACGGAAAAGCGCTTGGAAAAAATACAATTCTACGGAATACCTGTCGCCTAGAGTGATTTAAGACGTGAGTTTGTTTGAAAGAACCGATGCTTTACGAGGGCAACGCACATCAGGTAGATGCTGCGTTTTTAGGGGTAACAAAATTTTTGGAAGACGTACGTGTACGCGGCGTTTTTCATTCCGACGAGCTTTTTCTTCGACGCGTGGGACTCGAGAGCGACGAGGTATTCACTCAGATTTCCAGAGTTTGATAAAGATTAATTGGACTTTCTTGCGCTGTTTATCAAGCCCGCCGGCTTTTGGATGGGAAAATGATTTGTGGTGACGTTATCGTGCTGCCAGATCCTCGGCGAGTTAGATATACTAAGGAAACTTTCAGAGTGTATGTGTGTGTGTTGTAGACGTAGAATATAAGAAGTTTATTGAGATAGGGAGAGAGTGGTTTTTGTTCGGTCTTATTTCTTTGTGTGATTTATCGCTCATTGATTAATTTTAATAAACGACCTGCGCACTTGCGAGTGATGAACTCATATAATACGCTTTGCTAAGTAGGTATAGATAAAAATGTTTCTAGCGATATTGTATAGGTATATGAGAAGCGTGTGAGAAAATATGCGAGAGCTTTAAAAACAATTAGTCATAAGGCGCGCGCGTATTATCTAAGCTTGTAGGCAGGTTGTTAAATTGCGACATTAATATACTCGACGTATAATACGAAAATTGAATTCCCTCTCTAATAAATTTAAATGGATAAGATATTTAATCAAGCATCCGATAATATCACCGGCTACTTGCTACATAACGTGTACTACAGCCGCAAGGCTTTTTTTCCATAAAAATAATTTTCTAATGTTCATAATTAATCCAAGCGATGATAATCTTACGATAAACATAACTCGAGTCTTTTAAATTATATATATATTCAAGCCCATATACACACCGAAGAATAATTACTGCAAAAGAAAATATTATACTCTCAGCATTACACGTAAACCACTCAACGATAAATCTCGATGCAGCAGCAGCAGCAGCGCCATCAAGAGCAAATGAAACAAGTATCAGGTCGCCTTATAAACTCAACGCACGCGCTAATAACATCACCGTCGACTCGCCGGCGAGAGCAACTTTTTCCGCGTCTTTTCACACTTACTTCAAATCAAGATTCGCACCTCCGAGAAATGCAACTTTTATTATTCCACCGCATTTTTGTTCGAAAAGTCAGGCTACTCTGCAATTCCCAGGAGGAGAGGTGCGAATGAAATAAAGAAGCGGACGGAGTATATAAAAACGTTCCGACATACCTGTTGGATCTCGCTATATATAGTATGTGGCGACGATCGGCTGTAAGTATTTCGCTTCTCGATCGATGATGACCGATTTCTTTCGCGCCCGCGCCTTCGATTACGAAGTATATACACTGCGGCGGCAAGTGTATAAAGAGCATAGCTCGGCTTTCCGGAAATTTCGTCGCGACACTGGGGATTTTTCTTTATAGGTATCTTGATTGGATCTAGGAACGCTGAATAAAGTATAGCGCAATGAAAACACATCAGCATGGCATTAATCGAGTATAAATTCAAAACTGTACACTTTTTCGCGGGCGCACGCGGTTTCGAATCTATTTACGCTTTCGCGACTACATTTCGGCGAAGAAAAGCAGTAACATTTTTCCTCCTTGCGTCCATGATAGCCCAAAAAAAGTCGCCCATTGGCGATCACTCCCACGCAGTCGGCTGGATGTTTTGTACTCTGTATACAGTATGACGTCGGGCACCGCCGGTAAACAGAGAAAATGAGATGACGCTGTGTGTGTGTATATATATATAGAGACACTCGGTTGGGGGAGTAGGAGGGAAAAAAGCAGCAGTCCCGGCATCAAAAGATACACACATAGCTGCAAGGCAGGCAGAAACGTTGCGAGCGAGTCCTAGCTCCCGGAACTTCCGCTTCCTCTTCCTTCCGGCGTCAGTCGCTCTGATTGACGAGGCAAGTTTTCGACTGTGTACTCTCCCTCTCTCACTGCTCGTATTTGGGTCGGGTTATTCTTCTCTTTCTCCGGCGTTTCCTCTTTTTCAGCGCTTCTTTGCTCGGAGCGCGTCTTTTAGCGACGAAAGAAAATGCGAGAGAGAGAGAGAGAGAGTATCGTAGTAGTAGGAGGCGACCTCATGAAATTTTCATGCCGAGAGTGAAAATCGAATTGCCAGAGCGAACGAGTTGCGATGGAGTTGTCAGAAAAGTTTTGCTTTCGAGTTATATCGGGAATTCGACTGAGCTGAGACGTCAGAGTATACAGCTGCTCTGGCTTTGTCCTCCGATCGAGATGAAGGAGGCTGTTGTTGTTGTTGTTGTTGCGTTGCGATTGATCAAATTTTCTGAAAAATAGAGAAATTTCGATTTTAAGAATAAACACGAAAATAGTATGTAAATTAATTTACACTGAACGTCCTTTTAACAAACTCTTATACAGCTATACACGGCGTTAAAATTAATATAACGCGAGTAGTGAACGCAAGAGCGAATAGTCAGCCATTTTACGACGTATATGTATAGGGAGCCAGAGCGAGAGAACACAAGGGTGGAAGAAGTCAGTATCTCCCCCCTCGTCAGAAGCGCTGAGCGTTTTGGAGAGCAGCTGTCGTTACTTTGTCGTGTCTCGGAGCCTACTGCATTCTCTCTCGCCTAAAAATTCCGGAGGGGAGCGTATAAGACTCGAAAATGAAAAGGCATTGGTCCCCGCTCCACGCAGTGTTGTCCGTTTTGCGACGAGTGGTCTACTCACTTCCGCGTCCAGTTTGCTGCGAGCGGGGCCTCACGCGAACGGTTTCGTCCGTGCAGTCGTGAGCGTAAATCGAGTGCAATATTGTCTATGTGATATCTTGATTATTGTTTCTAGTGGTAGGCAGCTACTTTTGTGCGAATAAAAGTGAAAATTTTACATTACAAACTTCAAAATTCGTAGATAGCTGATGCATCGGATAAGAAGCAGGTGAACAATAGAAAATAACTGCAGCGTAGCTCATTTTACAAAACGTCCTGAAGCTCCTATACATGCAGCAATAGAGCGTTAGATATAAGAAAAAAAAAGAATGATTCACGAAGGTTCGAGGAATGATAATATACGCAGATGAAATATGGAAGCTCGCGCTCCAGAGCGAAAGTGGCTCGTCGCGCGCGATCCTTCATCGACACAAAGCCCCGCAAGCGCTCTCCGATAACCACACGTACGCTTGCGCCGCTCGCTATTGGAATCTCGATGGGAAGAAGGCCCGGAGATCGGATTTGAGGCTATATATACGCTCATCCTTATACCCCGCGCTCTCCTGTCGTCGTCTTCTCTCTCTCTCCATATACCAACGGCGCGGCATAAAATGTAGATGGATGAGCCGCAGACTTATGGCCAGCCGCGTAATATCGCATCCCAGAGGGGGTGCAAGCGTCCTAGTATAGCACACATGACGCATGGCGATCAGCTGCTGATAGCACGCGCGCGAGGATTTATTAAAGAGGCATTTACGTGCGCTACTCTTCTTCTTCTTTTTTTTGCGCGTACGAGTGTGTGTGTGTGTGTGAGGTCAAGTCATCTTTGTACGAAGACGCGGTCGAGGTCTCTATTTTCTTAAGTACCCCCCGCGCGCTCTTTCTTCCGGCGCCACTTATCGGCCTAAATAATAGGCCTGTAACTGATGGCTCCGGCCCTTTATCGCGAGAGAGAGAAAGAGAGAAAGAGCGACGAGCATTAACTCTCTGTGTGCTTGGAAAATATGGAGATAATGAAAGTTGGCGGAATTAACGGGCGCGATCGCGATCAGATGCTTTTGATGTATATTTCTTTGTTGCCGGTCTGTAATTACGGCTTCTTATAAAGGAACGGACTAAATTTGCTCCTCTCGCAATCTTAGGCAGAAATAAAGTCGTGATTTCCAAATAGAAAAAGCTGCATATAATTATCGGTAATTTCACTCGCAAAAAAAGAACGAATATATAACTGAGAGGGATAGGACAGCGCAGTGCGGAAAGTCATTGAAAGAGAGGTTTGTCGGAACGCCGGATGAGTTTCCGAGGGGGAAAAAGAGAGAGAGCCGGAGTCAGATGAAACGAGCGAATGAAAAAAAGATTGAGAGGAATACGCACACGGCTCGCTAGAGCGAGAGCGAGTTAAAAAGAGTATAGGCCAGAGCAGCAGTAGCAGCTCATAGGAGATAGAGAGAGAGACGGGGGGATGCAGTAGAAGCACACGCGCGCGGGGGTAGGGATGCCAGAGAGAAGCAGATATATATCCACGGCCATGCGTTACGGGTTCAGCTAAATCCGCCATGATGAATGTGTTGGCGGGAATAAATCCGCAATGCACACCCCCACCCCTTCGCTCGCTCTCCTCTCGCTCTCTTCCCTCCTCCGGTCTTTCTCCTCCCAAAAGCTAGCTCTCTTCCTGTCTCACTGTCTTTTCCAACCCCCTGCTGCTATACTCTCTCCAACACTATCGTGTGCGAGAGTAGTCGCCTTTTCCTATACTGATACCTGGATACGCGTGCATGTGTGTTGAAATCATGCACGAAGAAAAATGACGGTGTGCGAGCATGCGGAATTCTAACGCCAAAAAGTCGTAGTGTATAAAACAAAACAATTTTGGACTGGCTTGCTTTGCTCCACCGCTTGAACTTTCCGGATCTCTATAATGTAGTCCGTGGCTAGCGGCGATAGGTGGTGCATAGGCACTTTTTCTGCCTACAGAATGTATATATAGCGGTGTGACACCTATACGCCAAAACTACCTAGTTGGGCCTGCTGCTATAAGTGCAACTGAGTCCACTGTTAATCTTTCCACTACAAGCATCCGACGAACGCTGTTGACAAACACCGCGTCAAAGGCATCACTCTCGAGTATAGAAATTCAAAGACCACTTTGCCAGTCTTAAGAGACCTGAGCGAGAGCGTCGTCTAAGTTTATCGCATAGTCCAGTCATTTCGCGCCGCATCCTCACACACACTCTCTCTCTCTAGCATCATGCATTCTCGCGACTGCTCCAGTGAGCCGCAGCAGTCTAGTAAATCATCCAGACGCGACGTTTCTACGCTGCGATACACAGTACAGCAGTATACGCACTGCTACTGCGTTATACAGGTATATACTACACACGCACCGACAGAGAGGACGGACGCGCGAAGTGGTTATAAATTTGCAGCTGCTACCATAGTCAACTCTGCGTTTAACTCGGCCGGCGATCGCAACGACGCGACTTATCCGCGATCGGATGTGGGAATTTTTTCACTATAACAAGACAGATGCAGCTGGAAAATTGAAAATTTTCTTTTCGAATCGGAAAAATCCCATCCATAACGGAGCATCTGGAGCTGAAATGACGGATGGCGATCGTAAAGTATCGCGCGACATAAATCGGTATACTTATCAAGGCGAAAACAGCTAGTAGTCTCTCGAGCGGGTGTCGGTGGACGATAGCCACACCGCGAGAGCCGGCCGGTACCGATAGAGAGAGAGCCTCTCTCACACTGCCGAAGGAGAGCGGCTGCTCGAACACGCCGGATAATCCACGTGGATTATTGCGGTATCACGTGGCTCCACGCGCTCGAGACACACAGGTACCGTGTATCGCACCCGCGCTCGCGAGAGAGGACTCCATGGAAAGCCGGAGAGAACGCGATACCCTAATTCCTAAATCTGTCGCCATAAGTCCTCGTTACAATAAATATCCTACCAGCGTCGTCTGGCTACCTCTCTCTCTCTCTCTCTCTACTGGGGGCTTTGGTTGGCTCTTTCTCGGTGCAGTATACAGTGTCGGAACGCTCGCGTATACGCTGGTGTTTTGGATTCTTCGTCTCGCTTGCTCGAAGCTATGAATCTTCATTCAATCGGGCTAATCTCGTCACACAGGTGCAGCTTCGCTTTTTACCATTCGTCTTGGTGTATAAGGGCTTCTTGCCGTTTCTCGGAATGGTGTGGCGATGATGCACGACTTTGTATACAGTACACTTGGAATCAAAAGATGTACCACCTGTCTCGTTCGCTATATAGCCGGAGAGACTAATATTCCGGAAAGTCCAAAACGTCGTATAAATTTAGAAATAAAATTAACACGCATATTGCCTTTTCAATATCCCCACACACATACACACGTACTCCGATATATCAAGCATTCACATAATATACAGCAGATTCTCCCATAATAAAGCGATAAACTCATCAGAAGCATCTTGAATATTCCAGCGGGCGCGGGGGGTACGTGATCCACCCTCGGCATATTTTTCGACAAAATACCAAAGTTAAGTAATTTTCACGCACAACTCGGCTCCGCGTGTTACGCAGCAGCCGTGTGGCGCAGCAAGTTATAGCGATATGATTCGGAGGGTCGACGCGGTTAGGTTTAAATATGAGCGAGAGAGGGATGGGGAAGGCGGTGCGGACAGCATAAGCGCGGGGGGCACGACGAATGACAGGATTCGTAATTTCGCGCGAGCTTATTGCCACCAGTTATTTATCCCTCTCGTCGGCGGCTCTCATTTCATATGCGGATCTCGTGCGCTGCCACGATCTGCTTCCCTCTTCTGCACTGCACGTGGCGTGTATACTTTTTTAAATTTTCTTATATAGCATCGCGACTAGTTTAAATCGTTCTCCAAAAATTCCGTATTGGGGAATAAAAGAAAAATTTCTTCAGATCCATCTCAATCGGTCATCGGCTTCCTTCCTGGCGGCGCAACAATGCCTCGTCGTCGTCCCTAATATTTATCGCTCATAGAGAATTCCGGCGACGCTCCTGGCGCGTGCTCTCGCGAGTATACCCTGCTGCTGCTGCTGCTGCTGCTGCAGCGAATCCTGCGCCAAACTCCTGAGCGAACGGGGGAGAGAGGAGAGGCGGAAGTGACGCCGGCGCCTCGACGGAGCCGCCGCGTGGGCGCCGGTCTCTCTCCGCACTGTGTCTTCGTTATGTCCTGCCGCTGACTACTTCTTTCCTACGGCAACTAATATTTTTGCGGGAGAGACGCACAGGCAGGCAAGGGAGTGAGGATTCTGGCCGAGAGGAACGCTTTAAATAAACTTTAGATCTATGCGAAAATTATGGGGAATTATACGGCGGATGAGGATTTTTCCGGGCTAGCTTGCGGGGATTTATTTTCGTGTTTGCATGCTATGGTGCACGGTATAGTGTCTAAATATGGAATGTGCAGACAATCAAAATAAAAGGAGCTGCCGCTTGAAAACAAACAGTATTGTAGCCGGAACCTAATTACAATAATCTATATTTATACACGCGTACCGACCTCCTTCGATCTTAAAAGGACTTGCGCATATAACCGTTCGTCAAATCAAGTGTCCTTGAATCGTTATTCGAAAATTCTTCTATATACTCGTCGATCATGAGCGGAAGTGTCCGGCGCCTCTTCTGACTCTTTTAGTATGGATGCCTCAACCTGCACGCGACTAAACTCCTTCGTATTTTTCATTAATGCGTACCTCGCCGGCTGCCGAGAGTATATGCCATACATCGAAACGTGTCATCGGAGTCCCGCGGGCATACGCGCGTTTGTAACATGTATATACACTATACTGCCTGTGTCGTTTGACGCGCTGGAGATTAATACCACGACTGCGCAGGATCTCATCCGTCTATCTCATCCGCGCGTATAGTGTAATCGTGTGCGCTCGGCTAAGTGCATCGCAAGAGTAATCAGCGGCGAGGTGAAGCTTTGATTAATCGACCGCTGGAGGTACATCATATCACCGTAAGAATAACTGTTTTGAAGCTCACTTATATTCCGAGTTTCTTTTCTCCCAAAATTCTATACACAACTTGATAAAATAAGCCGTAAATCCACATCGGCATAGTAATTATATATGCTAATGAAGCTATTTCGTCTCATTTAAAACTCACCTATCAAAATCGAAACACCGCGCGCAAAACAAAGCGTTCTCGAAGCTCTCGATTCTCCAATTACACAACGAGAGCGAATCTCTCTCGCGCACACGCACACCGGTTATTAACGACTAATTATTTATAATGGAACAATGGAATTTTAATTAATAGTTTAGCAACATTAATCACAGCATATAATTTCAGCCGGGCTATATACACCGAGCCCCTAAATAAAATAGCCCCTATACCGCAGCAGCAGCAGCAGCGTCCACACCCCAGAGTGCGCGCAATGGAAAGAGAAACCAAGATACAGTCGCGCGCGGCGGCGGCGGCGCATAGGGCGATAAACGCGAAAGAGGATGCATCGCGTGTATATTACCGGGCTGCGTGGAGTAATGTGCGCGCGCTGCATTGCAAAACAGTAGCGGCCACATGGGCAGAAAGAGCGGCAGCGTCACGTCTGTTATATAAACACGTGTGTATGTGTATGTGTGAGAGAGAGAGAGAGGCTGTGCCGGCTTGTCCACTATCAAGTAAATAATGGCGCATTAAGCTTTTTCATTCGGTTGCCGCCGCGAGAGTGCCACATATTCACGCGAGTTCGCGACGAGCATTACCGAGAGAGTGTTGTATTATATGTATGTATACGTGTAGTAATAGGTAGTTGGCGCTGATGCGTCGCGCGCGATGCTAAAAGGAAAAAAGAGTAGAGGTTTTATTTCCTTTGATTAATTAAGAACATAACATAGAGGAAGAAAGCAATGCGTTTTCAAAATTAAAAAAAGAAAAACAGCCGGCACAGCTGCCGGCGAGAGAGAGAGAGAGATTCGCGCGCGCACGCGAAAACAATTAGCATAAATAAAATTCATTCGTTCTCGCCTCTAAATCAGGCCGTGCCTCCTAAATTCTTTACTTTCCTTCTTTATCTCTCCACTCAAGTCTCTCTCTCTCTCTCGCTTTCCCGGCTGTGCGCCACCCGCTGCTACTTTTTTTTTTCACCCGTAGCCAGAAGGGATTTTTATCTGCTTAAAGTACAGACGACGCGCAAGAATGAAGGAGATAGCGGAAAGAGGAGAAAAGAAATAGAAGCCGAATCGCAGCTGAGAGCGAAAGAGAGGGAGTACAGTGTATAGCGGGAGTGTTATCTGGGTGGCGAGCGAGCGGCTGCACATAAATATTAGGCTGCTCGTTAATGCCTCTTTCTGCTACCGGGCTACCGGCGTTACGTTTCGCAGTAAGTAAATTACGCGATATGAAATTATTAGCGCCATTAAAGAAATTTATACTTGGCGCGAAAGCTATAATGCACAAGTAGCGCGCGCGTTGACGATTTTTCTATTTTATCAGTGTAGCATATACCTATTTTTTTTTCTTTCCTAACGCGCCGCGCGATACACACGGAAGATTTCACCCTTCGAAGCTGAGAATATGAATTCGGGGTGCTTCTGTGTAATGCATTTGCGAGAGAGAGAGGAGCCAATTGCCGTCGTTATACGAACGAGCTGACGAACGTTCATGGCGTTTTGATCGTCGTGCGGCTATATATATATATATATATATGTATACGCGAACCCTCGCGTACAAGTGTCAGAGTATAGCCCCCAGTTTAGGAGAAGTCTCGGGGGTTAGAGGAGCGTCGTCGAGTTTCAATGATGGAGGTTTACCGGAATATAAGCTTGCGTATTGAGGATGAGCGGTTGTCTCATTGTTCGGGGATTCCATTTATCGTTCCTTTGGCTTGGTATAATTCTTAATTCGGAAGTTCTTGTATCGTTTGTTTTTTTTATGATAGATTTTTTACAAATTGCGTTGTTGTTGTTGGTTTATCTTGAAATTTTATTGTAC
Organism: Cecidostiba fungosa; assembly: GCA_900474305.1. NCBI lineage: Eukaryota > Metazoa > Arthropoda > Insecta > Hymenoptera > Pteromalidae > Cecidostiba > Cecidostiba fungosa. The sequence goes on along the minus strand of UCOJ01000095.1, from coordinate 11,040 downwards.
AACAAAAGTGCGTATAAAAGCGATTTTACAAGGCTTTACATAGGCATTTCGATAAAACTCGTTTAGCAACTTAATTATGTCAGGCTCTACGCTCTGCATAAATTAGCTGATTCATATAAAAGCAAATGCTATTTCGAAAGAGTCCGGCTGATAAGATACATAAATTTTCTTCGATTTAAATAGCCAATCTTTGAATAATGATGGCCCGAGAGCGTGCGATGTTTATATTATAACTATGTTAATTAACGTCCTTAACCACACAACCGTTATCCCGTTCACTATTACGAATTTTCATCGAAAAATCATCGCCAAATAATGCTCCTCTCATTAACCATATACTTCAATAAAATATTAACCATCACAGCATAAAGCAAGACAGATAGCAGCAGCCGCAGTTTTCGTAAGTATCTCCGCAAGTTCTAAATTTAAGAAGATCGTAATCTCCCGGAGAGCGCACACTTTCGAGCCTTTCGGCCCGGCACAACAGGTACTTTGCGGAAACTCGTTTTCGAAGATCGCGAGCATCGTCGCGGCCGATCGGCTCGCCGCGAAGTGTTTCTCTTGCGCAAGAGAGACTTAAATTTTTGAGTCGGACTGTAGGCTACATTCTTGCGCCGCGGGCAAATAAAACGAGCCGACGAAGACAACATTATTACGGGGCGGCCGTGTGGCTCTCGCTCCTGCAGCCATTGCTCATGCCCTGCTTTCTTATATGTATATATTCACGCTTTTGCTGTATACAGCTGTGTGTATATAAGCCTTTCGAATTTGTGCCTCGTCGTTCACCAATGATGAGGAGGTTTTTTACTCTTTACCCGTAAGAACGACTTATAATCATAAGAGCCTACTACTAGACGAGGGAAAAAGTAAAGCCCATAATTTACACGTATATCTTCCTTGTTACCGAGATAGAAGAAGAAGACGCAGAGCTCTCGATAAAAATACAGTTAGCGTCTATTAGTCAACGTCACGTGGCTGCAGGACGCATTAGTCGTCGTAAATTTGAATAGTTCTTCGGGGGATATGGGCGTGAAAAGATATTTCGGAACGCTCTGACATTTTGTAACAAAAAAACGGCTGCCAATTCATTGGCACGTAGCTTCCTTAAATAACGTATAACATATGATTGCCATGAATTTTTTTCAAAAGGTTTTCAGGTTTAGTTGCCAAAAATACACTTTACGCTGTACACAACAAATGGCCAATATCTATAAATTTAAACGTCAGAAAAGTGGCCAGGCAGAATCATGTATAGGAAAATTAGCGCATAATGAATAGACCGAAAGTAGAGCGCATGTTCTATCGAAGCTCAAGGGTCCTGCAGAGGTTTTACACAAAAAGCAATATACGCGGCCCATGTGTGAGCGGGAGAATAAAGCGTGGGAGGCGGTTACAATGGAGTTGGCAACGATTCGTGGTCATAGAATCATGGCTGTCTATTCAATGAGCTCGAAAATGGCCCTCTCTCCTACAGATATCTTCGACTCCTAGTTCTAGCTCTTTGGTCGCACTCTTCTCGCCTCCCCCGGCCTGTACGTGTTTTATGAAGCCCCCTATAGCGGGGGATTCTATACTGGGGGTATCGTGTTCCTGCATATTTTCCCGATTAGCTCTGCGGATATCTCGTTTGATAGCTTCAAATTGTTTTATTGAATAAAGTTGGCAGTGAAGTAATGATTTTTTATGTGTACGTGAAAAAATGTGGCGTACAGATCGGGGTGAGGGATATGGACGGATGGGAATTTATCACGTGTCTGCCGCGAGAACATAGGAATTTACTTTCAAGATGGAAGAGAAGCGCTAGCCTAGGACGCAGAGTCTCTCAGAAAAATGTTTTATGGAAATAAGCCGTAATTTATAGGCGTGGAACTTGAATGGGAAGAAGCATTTGGACCGGACACAACTTCTACGTCTTCTTGGCTCTAGAGAGTGGCTTTGGTTGGCTGGCATTAAACTCTAGCGTTGAAATAAAGAAGGAATGCTTTCAATAGAATCATTCGAGATTTTGAAATTTCTCATGAAAATATCCCGTTTGATTATTCGACATAAAAGCTCGTAGAAATTTCCGCAGCCAAAGTCGCGTGAAATTTTTTCGCAACTTTCTTCCGTCTGGTATACGTATACACACAGCGCACTCGCGAGTTTCCAACTAAAGGAGCTAGTCGCGCGGGGTAATAATTTACTCGCTTGCCGCGCGCAAAAGGTGCAGCGTCAGCTACTGAAAATTTGTAAAGTCTAGCTCTCTCTCTCTTCCTCTACTGGATGAAAGCTGATACGAGGAGTTTCGCGGCACAAGGTGGATGGAGGCGCGAGAAGGTGCTGGTAGGGTCGCGCGGGAGGTCAACGAAGGAGTAGTGTAGGAGAGGGATGGAGTTTATATATGTGTGTATATATATAGGGTGTGCCAAGGAAAGGGGGTGGACCGAGATGGAACAGGACATAGGCGAGAGAGAGAGGAGGGAAGGGGCCAAGAGGTTGCCCTCCATGAATCACGACACAGAGGCTGATTTAGGAGCCCGGGAGTCTCTGCTATGGGTACACTAGCGCTTGCCTCCTATAACCTTCCTGTAAACTTGTCTTTACTGTATCGGGTGTTACCTTGTTTCGCGTATAACGCATGTAATTTTTGTCAAATCGAGTATTATTATAACGGAGACTCGAGAGCTTTGTGTCATTTGAATTCCTGGTATTAGCGATGAATATATAAATCGCAATAACTCAGCAATTTTCTCGGGAATCCAAAAACGCAGACCTGTTCGCTAATAAATCCGCATTTATCAAACCTCGGCAATTTTTCACCCACGACAAATTATCCTCTCGCATCGGAGCAAACAGTCTGTAGATCTAAAAATCCTGCAGCGCAGCTGAGAAGTAGCATAATCTTTTGAAAGTCAAACTCTCAGTCTGATACACGCGAGATAAATCTTGTCATTCGCATTTCGAGGAAATAAATAAGCTCATCTAGCCTTGTATCCAAATAAATCCCACGTGCGCCGCCGCGGGCATGTATTTTACATTCTCAATTTGGCCTATGAGCGGATTTATCGGGCACGCAAAGTGTTACCACGTGGCTTTGGCGGCGGGGGATGATAGCAGTGTAGCCCTTCCTATATTTCCCTCGACTCGCGCGTATAGAACGCACAATCACGATTCACACGCGGTATGCGAATGAAGGCCGCCGCTTGGATGGAAATCCGATTGGCATACACACACACACTTGTACATACATATATATACCTACTCCGGTATGCGAGAGCGAGATAGAACGAAGAGAGATGGGGGCTAAGTGGGTGGAACACAAACAGAGAGAGAGAGAGATGTGGGGGTACTACTGTAAAAGGGAGCGAGTATAGAGGTGTGCGAGAGCGAGTGAGTGAGTAAGTGCGAGTGGCTCGTCGCTTCTCCATTTCAAGCCTAAGCGCGGCTATTCATCAGGATTTCGGCGCGCAGACGTGCTTTATTACTGCTCGCTCGAAATTGCTATCCTACGACTCCATTCCGGCGGCAGCGGCACCGTGTGTATGTATGTGTGTTACGCGCGTTTTCTCTCTCTCTCGCTCACGAGTAGCGCAATGCATTAGGCGAGAACCTTATATAAGGCTCGGTCACGCTCCTGCTGATCCAATCCGTTAACCGAGTTGAGCCGAAATTCTCTCTCTCTCTCTCTCTCATTCCCCATTTCCACCTCTAAAGCGAGATCGGACGGCCTATTCGCTACTGAGCGCGAGGGTTATCGATATTTATACGACTGCTCTACTACTGGAGATTTTCGAGAATTTCGAGCGACCCGGAAAAGGGCTTTTCCTTGCGAGAGACGGATTTCAATTGCCGCTGAATGCTATTACGAGCTGTTATTTCGTCATTTTCGCAGAGGGTGGTCGAACGTTATTGTTTCTCTTTCGGATCGGCTGATTCTTTTTTATCCTGCGAGAGAGACCGAATTTGTCACTCGGACGCCGTAAAACTAATTTAACTTGAAAATGGCTTTGAGAATCGAAATTTATAAGTATTATAAGCAACAACGAAAATAATTCCCCAAGCCCGATAATCAAGGCGGCGACTTATCTAAAAAGCTCCTCCTCCGATCAAACCGCAATTTCTCTCCCCGCAGAGAAACACCCTCAGCACCAACGAAAATTCGTTATCAGTAAGGACCGTTCGTTTGCTCTCTCTCTCTCCCACTAATACGCCACTGAGAAAAACAGGGGCAAAAAAGCTCCTCTCGCGCTGCGTACAAGCCCCTTCGTCAAATCGCGAGCCGAGATTTTATCTCGCGATAAGCATTCCTTCAGGGGTGTATGCGCAGAGTATCAGGATTTTTCCCGACGCTCATGACTCAGTAGTATAGTGTACACCGAGTCTCGCGTGCTGTTCATGCTCCTGCATCATCGGCGAGTAAAAGAGCGGAGGGTGGCACTATATAGAGGAGCAGGGAGGGGGTGTATACGGAGAAAGATTACTCTCCGCACGAGAGAGAGAAGAAAGGCGGCGCCCGCTGGAACGTGTCGCTGCATACGTTTAGACGAGAGATGGAGGCCCCGGGACCTTCCAGAATCTACGAGTTATGTATATAACGTAATGCACGCGCGCCGAGACGACGTTAGCTGCTGCTCTTGCTGCGTCGCACTTACGGAGATAGAATTTACCGAGCGCGATGAAAATAGCTTTTCTTATTTTTCCCTTTATTCTTTAGACGAGGAGCTGCTGCGCGAGAGAGAGAGAGAGAGCTTTTAACGAGACAGTTATTTTAAAATCTTGAAGAATCCGCATTGTTTTACGTTTATGCTTTACGAGAGTGACTCGTTTGTTGCTCGTAAAGAGCTGAGCGATGAGTAGGCAAGAGAGATGTGTACGTTTAGAGACGGGAGTAGATTAACGACATTTTATCCTGAAGGAACGACGTCAAGTTGTTTTTTGAGTTAATTGGATCAGGAATAGACGCATATAAGCTCTCCTCATACGAAAGTAAAAATCGATATAAACATATACCCAAGAAGATACAAAGTGCATTTAAAATCAACGTTACACATACGTCCGCAGGAAATCGAGCGAAAGGACACCGCAAAGACAGATGTAGAATTCCCGATATAACCATATCTCGCGCGTCACGCGGTCTGCTACTATACGAGCGAAGCATCGAAGCATCTCTCGCATGATACTCGAGATCGCGACTTTAATGTGACAGCCGGCACATTTCGCGGGACAATAAACGCTCGCGATCGACGGCAGCCGCGCAATGGTCCATGCCAAAAATGTGTGTATATGTAGACGTATATAGTAACACACATGCCAAAAAGATACGAGAGGGCCGCTTCCGTATATAGAACTAGCTGAAGAATAAGATGCTCCCCCAAGTGCGTATTTCATGCGCGCGATGTCATTTCGTGTAGCGGACATTCTGGCGCTGTGCTTGAGTTATCGAAGCGCGACTTTCGCCAAAATGTCTTCTATTTTTTTTGTCTGTTGGTATATAAAAGCGATTTTTGGAAAAGCTCGGCGAGAAATTTACTACAATCTCGTGCTTCCATAAAATCGCGAGTTTATACACACAGACACACACACACTGTGTGTCGTGTTTTTGCTGCTTTTAATTACATAAACTTTCGTTTCTTCATTCGCTTCGCGTAATTCCTTTTGTTTGTCGGTTTTCCGCATGCGGATTTCGCGCTTTGCGCGAACGATTTAAGCGCAGGAGCGCCCGCGAGTTACGAGATCCTCGGGAATTAATCTGCAGGATTGCAGTCGGTGCTATGGTAGTGGTGTGGTACTCTCTGCTATATATATACGCCCGATTTCACGATTGACCGAGCAGAGAGGATATCCCGTGCTATGGAGAATGCTGAGTATATTTATACTTTGGTTCGATAATGGAATACCGGCTCAGCGTTTGTTATTTTCGAGTTGAGATTTTAAAAGATGTATACATAATATTCTTTCCCTAAGCTCTCGTTTTTATGCAATAATCAAGAGCGCCCAATAATACATCGTATCGGCGCATTAAACATTCATAGATCGCGTAATTTACAGCGTCCCTCTCGAGTCAAACTTGAATTATGAAGGTGGCAGCCCACTATACTGCACAACACACTGCCTTTTTCATTTTCCTCCAATTCCATGGGGGGTCTCCACTCTCTCTCGATATCGGCAACAATGCGCTCCTTCCCTCTTATTCCTCGAGGCAACGGCTTAAATAATCTAACGAAGGCTATTTTTCTGCGTTCAAAGCCGACAGGGAAGTATCTGTAGTCGGCACGGAATCGAAGATAAGCAAATTTACGAGGCCCGGCATGATTTTTTCCCCGGCGGACAGGTCGTGCATCCTCTCCGCAAACAGCAGCAGCAGCAGCCGGTGGCAAGTTTCTCTCTCTCTTCTCTTCTAAAGAAGGAAGTGCTAGGAATGTTAATACGAGTATTATGATTTATCGATGCGGCATCGAGGGAGGGTTGCTTGCTTGCAAAGCCAGGGATTCGGCGGCCGGTCTGTGCGTGAGCTGGCGCGGCAATGCTTCCTCGCGAAGGTAAGAAAAACGCGAGAGAGAGTATATATAGCTGATGCCTCTCCCCCGTTGCTCTATCTTTTTTCAAGACGCGCGTGGCGGTATACTGGCCGAAGAAGAAGAAGAAGAAGGAGGAGGGCGACATTTTTCTTAGCCTCGGCACTGAGCCGTCGGAGATTTATTTCCGGGTCCCGCAAGACAAATGGCGAGATTGTGTCCAAAATTTTAACAGCGCATTTGGGTGAGAGCGCACGTACAAGATACTCTCCGGAGCAGCCGCCCACACGGCTTTCTTTTTCTCCCCCTCTCACTCCGCGCTTTTGGGGGTGTGTATGTGTATAGATACGGAGACGTATAGTGATACGCGAATCGAGCTGGAGAGAAGTTTTCTAGTTACCACCCCTTGCGTAGCTCCATCCACGTGAGACATCGGGTTTCTCGCTTTCTTTCTTTCTTTCTTTCCCTCGCGACGCGCTGCGTGACAGAATCGAGCCGTGAAACGAGATCCGGAGAGAGGAGGCTGCACGAGACAAGTTTATTCCAATTATTGGACCGCCTTCGGTCTTCCGCGGGCGGACGGCTCGGGCAAGCCAAATAACACACATACATATACACTGGGAGAAATGCGCGACGAATTTTTTTCCTTCGACGTCGCGACGGAAGGAAGGAGAGAGAGAGAGAGGTGGAAAGCAGCAGCAGCTCGATCTAACTTTTCCAACTAGCGATCGTTCCAGGTCCCCGAGCGATAATTTATTACCGTCGCTGTTTTTTCCTCTGGCTCCGAGAGAGAGAGGAGAGTACGTACTTTCCTTGGCTCTGAGCAGTGGAGGACGTCGATCTATGGAGCTTTTTTGTTGGGTGCGCGGCTTTTTTCTGGACTTGCACGTAACTTTTTCAATTTCAATGCGTATAATTGATTAGCTCTCCGAGTGCGCGCGCGCAGCTTTTTCGGGAACGATTTATTCTCTCGGTTGTTGATATACACTTGCCGCGAGATTATTTTTAGATGTTAATATTTTTGATAATAACGATCTCGACAAGTGACAAAGAAAATTCTTTCGCGAGAAAAAAAAGTCAATCTCACACCGAGAGCAAAAAAAGTCACATAATAATACCACCTCTGCCTCCATACATGAATACCATTTCGACGCACAAAAGCCGAGAGAGAGACTACTTGATTATACTCTACCACACCGCATAAGACACACTGGTGCGTGCTCGGCATGTCTAGGTAAAGCCATTTCTCCATCGAGATAAATAATATACCGGGGGGTAGCAGTAATACGTCGCACGCGAGTATAGTATACCACTCATTCGCGCCAGTAGCTCGTATATAGTATAGCACGAAAATTAGATTCCCTATCTATCAACTCGCGAACACACGCAGCTCTCCGAGGACTCGTCGGAAAAGCCTATATATATACTACAGCTTGATTGCCCCGCCCGCGTGAGCTGACCCCTCTCCTGCTTTTGTTGTGTCTCGCGTATTATACACGATTCGTGCGCGAAGGGTGGCGTGACCTAATTACTTTCCACGCTCTATTTCCCGCGCAAGCTTTCATTACACTTTTTTTTTTCTTTCTTTCATCCGTGAGTTCGATGTTCGCGCGAGCTTCTGGGGATATTTATGCTTGACTCGCAGGAGATACGTCTTGCTTTTGTTTTATCTCTCGTGATTACATTTTTCGATTCTCTAAGATTATTATTATTATTGTAGTAGTCCCAGGGAAATTCGGAGGGCGAGGGAAAATTTATGTCACGTGTGTGTGTGTGTGTGTGTGATGCTAATGTTTATTGAAAGTCCTGATGTAGTTCGTGAATGAAAATAAAGTGCTTCGTGCATTCGAGATGGGTTGGCTCGCGCGCGGGGATGAAAGTCCAATGATACCGCCTCGAGGGACGTGGATGCGTGTAAACACACGGTCTTAATATTCCGTTCCGGAGACAAATGCGAGACGAATGTTTTATTTAACGACTGTGTGTGTATGGTGTTGTCTCTTGCGAGAGAAAGCGGTATAACTCTTCGGCCGGGTCCATTAAACTTTCACCACTTTTTAATAGAGTATTGTAATAGTAAGCAGTAAACGGGGACTGAATTATGTTTCTCGAATCGCTATATAGTGATGAGGTAGAATAAGTAAAAATATTATTTCGAAGCGCATCCCTCGAAAGGTCGAAAAATGTAACAAGGAAATAATTTCGTTAAAGTATACACATGCAGCTGCGCATTATCCATTTTGTCGCGGGGGGTATAATAATTGCGGAGCGGCTCTCGTGCAGGTAAATAACGGGCAGCAGAAACGCAATGTCCTCCTATCCAGCCAACCCTTTTAGCTCTCTCCCTCTCGCGCGTACTTTCTCTTTTTCTCTCCTATATTCTCATTTGCTCGTTATGTGTGTGTGTTTTACAACTCGTCTGTCGTTTCACAACCGCTAAACTCGACGAATGATCGGGGAGAAGTCTTTTTACGAGCGCGTAAATCATAACGCGCTTTAGACCTGGCGACTTGAGGATCTACGAGCTTTTTCCTTTGGAAGCTCTCGGCGCAGTTGCTTGCTTAATTTATTAGAGACTGTATGGCTGATCGTCGGGTAATTATTTGAGAGAGAGAGAGAGTCGTTTATTTCCACGCGTTATTTTCAAACGTAAATAATATTGAGGTAGTAATTTAGAGCGATATTTTGAAAGCGTACATTTTTATTTTAGGATTTTTTTTACGTAGACTGTGTCAAGGTGTTCATCATGCGAGCGCGAGCGAAATAGCCGCAGCCAAACGAGGTGCGAAGCTCGTATACAAGCGTTTCTCCTATACGTCCATCTCTATACAGTCGAAAATGAGCATAGGCAGCCGGCCGTTTGTGGCCAGTGGGAATTAACAGCGCGATACGTGTCCCAAGTTTCGCTCGCGGTATAATGATAAATCTCGGGGCTTAAGCGGTTTAAGCATTCGGATCAGCGCGAGATCTCCCCAATGAATTGTCTCGCGTTGCGGAGCAAGAAAAGCAGTAGCTTATATGTATATAGAGCAGACGCCGAAACTTGGCAGTAGCCGTGGAACTTTGCGAGTTTCCAACAAGTTGAGAAGGCCCCGCATCTTCGGGAGGGTTTGACGTGGTGGGATAGCCGCAGATGAGCTTGTGGTAAGACGCAATATGCGCTTGGTGGTCGCGACGAACCGGTCCAAGTAACGATGATGGTCAGTTGTTGTTGTTGTTCTGGATGTATAAATTCGTTCGAAGGGACGAGTTTTGGCTTTTAGTGCGGAATAGTCGAGAGAGTTAGGCTTTAAAGTTTTAGAAAAGAAATTTTCCATTGTATCTAGCTAAAATAATAAATCGGCTGTGTAGCGCGCACGATAAAGCTTTCGGTGCGTGAAAAAAAACAGAATTTATAACCCCAAACACGGAGAATCCACCTGCACAAAGGACTTCTTAATAACATAATACATCTGGAATCGAAAAAAAGGCCGTGTGAGTTTCTCACACAAAAGATCGCGCGGGCGAAAGCAGGGAAAACCCAAAAATCTCCGATGAAAACTATAATACGCGCGCAGGCTGCTCTCTCGGACATTTTTGAATATCGCTGCAGCGTTCGGACAAAGAGTGTAAAATTTGAATATATATATCCCCGTCGTAGCAATGGCTCCTCGCACACACACAAACCACGGCACCTCCCACCTCTTTTTCTCGCATCTACAACGAAGAAAAAGAGAGGCGTGCAGACATATATATATATGCAGGTATATAATACCAAGAGTGAGAGAGAAAGAAGAAGCAAAGTTCCGTAGTGGTGCAGGACGTTGTGAATGTGCACCGGCGCTGATGCCGCGTCCTGACGCATACGTGGTCATGGACCAGGTATGGCGGCGGCGGCGTGTTGGTAGCGATAAATCATGGGTTACCACATTGTAGCCCAGTAAATCATCGGACGCGGGGAGAACGCGAGAGCTTCCCAGCGTGAAATGAAACGAATTCATCTCTGTCAAGGCCCCCACTACGTGCCCTCTCTCTCCTTTTCTCTCTCACCCCCTATACACATATACTCGTTCTTTCTCTCTCGGGCGTGTGCTATCTCGTCGCGGCGGCGGCGGCGGCGGCGGCGCGCGTTTTGCCCCGCGGCTTTCTCTCTCCTCCTCCCGCAGCCATGTTTTCTATATCCTCCGCACGCACAAGGCTTACGCGCGAGCGTGTTGTATTATATCCACTTTTCTAGACCTATTATACACGTGTGTGTCTGTGTGTTATACTTATATATCTTATATGTATGCGTGTCAGGAGCTCCACCCTCTTGCGCGTAACCCAGGACTATAGTACTCTCTCTCCTCTGATGTATTCGAGAATCGCGGCTTTTCTTCTTCTTCTTGTATAGGCATCAGCCCCTTTTCTTTTCCGCGAGCGTATGTGTATACCGCGCGTATTATCGATCGAAGCTTTGATGAATCGCGTAGGTGGCGGTGGTTTATATTCGCGGCGATCCTTTCGGCGGGAACGATTTTTCTTGCGAGAGAGGGAGTAGAGCGTCAGGCGGGGAATTGCGTTAACG